>JANLJB010029636.1:0-16547 GCA_026212285.1 Bursera cuneata
AAACAAACAAGTGGAGTGACGATATTATCTATGCCACAACTAGGGTGTGTGTAAAATTTCCCTCTTATTTTATGCACTAGGGGTAAATACATGGACACCCCCGAGGTTTAGTCTAAGTAACATTTTCACCCCTGTTATTCATAAAGTAACATAAAGACTCCCATTTTGATAGTTTAAGTAACATTAAGACCCCTATTTTTACATGTGAAGACCCCTGTGTTTTCTAATAATAGGGGTGTTTATGTTACTTTATGAAAAACAGGGGTAAGACTGTTACTTAGGCTAAACCTTGGGGATGTCTATGTATTTATCCCTTATGCACTACCATTTCCCGCACGTAATGGTTTGCAATAACTCCACTGGACCGCCCAAAAGTTGAACTTGTAATTTCCGAYATAATTTAGTCAATCAAAACTTTATTATATTTGTTATGTTTTTTCTTAGAAATTGTTTAACAGAAATTAAAAAGAATATTATATATATATATATATAGACACACACACGCATCTCCATCTATTATCAATGATTTTGAAGGAATGTAAACCATAAGGTTTGATTGGATTAGTGGTGGATTCTTGATTGTCTTGTGTTGACTTGGTAAAACGCAGTGCAGCTTTTTGATTCCCTCCTCCTTTTGCTGCTTTATGTGATTGATTAGACACATAGCTTAACTTAGAAGCGGGGGAACAGCAATGGAAAATTCAAAATCCTGTCCTAGGTTTGGGATAAGTCACCCACCACCCTACTGTTTGGATAATTATATACAATCTAATTTAATAAATTAAATGATTATAATAATAAAAGTATATATATTTTTAGATCTTAATACGGATTTCAAGATACATATTAAATATTATTGTATAAATTAATTAGATAGATATAGAATGGAGTCAGAGTAAAATAATTTGTGTGACGGAAGAAATTAGTTGTAAATTGACAAAATAAAAGAAGAAAAAATGTGGAAAAATTGGAGATGGGATCTGTCAATCATAACAAAGCTCCAGAAACAACGACTTCAAACTCCCAACTTCCGCCGTATACCAACTGTAAATCATCCGAAAAATCCAAGAAACTTTGCACGAAACGCACCCGTTGCCAGTTGGCCACATGCTCCTCTCCTTGCTGTCCGATCGGTTTTTAATTAATTAATTTAACAGACCCCTCTTATTTATTATCTAATTAACTCGTCACACTAGCATAACCTCTTACATCATTCTTGTTACGTTTGATTTCAGGTTGTTGAGGATGTTGATTTGATTACAGTATCACAGAGAGCGAGCACGACTTCATGTCTGTAGTCTATGAACAATTGCTCGTTTATTTGTTAGGTGTGAAGTACTTCTATATGATATTTTCGCAAACCTTTTCATCGTATCATCAAATTCGTTTCTAATACTTAACTAATTTTATGAAATTAAGTCTGTTAATTATATTAAAAAAATTGAATTATCCAAATCTGAACAAGTTTGATCGTAATATAAATATTTATTTATATGTATACAATCATCTTTATACAATCTAACGTGACATAATTACATTGGGTGTGTGATTGTTGTTTTATTTTTTTTTATTGTTACACTTTAATCATGTAAATGTAAATGTAATTTATAATTGTTAATAATATAATTATCAAATCAAATTATTTTCTCATTTATAATTATTTTTCTTATATATGTCACGTAAACTTATTATCAAATAATTATTTATCATTTATCTTGTTGTATATGCTACTCTTTATATTCACAGTAGGTAATTGGTAGTAGAATAAATGTCAACGAGTCGAACTAGTTGACGCAAGTAATTCCGTCTCAACAGGTTTCTTCCACCAGGAAACTGCAGGGAGTAGCCCTTGAAGCTCCCAAGAAATCTCTTTCCTCTTACTCTTCTACACTTTGCATTTTTACTTGGTCACATTATTAAAAATTTTCTTCCCACCTTCTATTTCTTTATATACGGATGACTTCACCAAATCTCTCGTTCTAGCACTGTTTTCTCTTCTTTGTTGCATGAACGGCTACCTTCCTCCCTGTTTGTTTCTTCATAACGCTTCACAAGTAGAAACTGAGAATTCTGTTTCGTTACTTCTTTCAAATTGTGTACATGAGTGATGGAGATCACAGTTTTATCAGCTCAAGGCCTGAAGAATTCTTCTTCCTTTCTCTTATCAAACCGTCTCAGACCTTTCATCGCCATCACCACCTACCCACCCAGCGCCAGCAGTGGTGATAAACGGTGCCACGTGTACGAAACAAGAGTGGATGATCAAGGAGGAGTGAACCCAACGTGGGGTGACAAGTTTTATCTACCCATAGACAGCACTTTCTTTGCCAACAGATGTTCTTGCGTCTATCTGCAACTATACACCAAGAGGCTCATTGCAGGTCAATCCTTATTGGGTTGGTGCCAGATTCCAGTTAAAGATATGGGGTTCCCTCCTATAGGCTCCGTCCGGTACCTGAGTTACAGGCTACGGGATAGAGACGGTACAAGAGGTCAAGGAATCGTTAACCTAGCTATAAAGCTGGAAAGTTTAGGCCCGGTTGCCGGTGAGAGCTTTCCTCAGACTCTGCCTTCAGACACGTGTCCTGTAATTGGTATACCAGTGGCAGTGTGTCCTGGTGTCAAGGATAGTGTATGGTGTTAGATATCAATATAAGAGTAATTATGATTAATCACTTATCTTTTTTTTTTTTTTTTTTTTTTACTCNAAGAGTAATTATGATTAATCACTTATCTTTTTTTTTTTTTTTTTTTTACTCATATATTACATTTACCCTTTTTCTCTTCTCTTATTCTTTAAGTTTTAAAAAAATCTCTTCTCAAATCCTCAAGTTAAAAATTTTATTAATTAACATTTATTAATCTTCATATTCTAATAAATTTATTATTTTACCCTTATTAACACATAAAAAATAATCAATTTTTTAAAAACAATATTAAGTTAAATGATCAGTGAGGTTGAGGCTTCCCATCGTTTGATTAAGCTATACCAATGGTCTGGATCTCGTTGATATTTGTTACTCTGTGAGAGAGAGGTCCTTAATTTTGTCCACTGTATATGTAAATAAAATGCAATTTTCGAATGTATTATATAAAGTTGTGAACAAATGCAAGCTCCGGAATTCGTAACATCAATTAAATTAATGATTCATAGTTTGAAGAAGATTTTTTTTTTTTTCAAGGAAAAAACCTGCATCGCTCAATTTCATAAGTATTTATCTTATTAATCTTAGCGGTATTCAAGGAGTAAGATGATACAAAAGAAAATTTTACAATTTATTCACCAAAGGGGATGTGCTCCATAAATATATTAAAGAAGTCAAGAACCAATTCTTCAGATAATGCCCATTTCTAATCACAGAGATTCAAGTGAGTAATGATTTAGGAGCTTTCTCGCTTCATATTAGCAAGGAATTGACAAGCATTAACTTGCAAATTGAACCCGATTATCGTGTGTAATAAGCTAGTGAACATATGACTTGGAGCATAAACTCGATGAATCATCATTCATCCAACAAATCATAAATAATTTCCTCGACATGACAAAGTAACATGTTACTTGTCCCACTTTCCTGCAATAATTGCAAAACTACATTTTTAAGTCTGATACGAAAGCTGCAGCGGCCAAATTTAATTCTCATGTAGGGTCATCCAAGAAGAAAACAAAAAGGAGAAAACCACGGCTGAGCAGCTTATGATTTAGCATATGATAATATCAAATTTCCATCTAATATACAATTGAGACCATTTTGGCGGAAATAAGTTCTGCTTACCTTAAAAGTACAATTGAATTTTATACAAACAACACTCTGGTGTGGTGTTAGATGATAGCCTTTCGAGAACTAAAAGGCCAACATAAATGGCTTACTAAAAGTCTATCACTAAGACCCATTTGACAGATATAAGTAGGTCCAAAATTTTCTTTTGAGATCTGAAAAAATAATTTAAAAAAAGGAAGACTGATGACAACAAAGTGAGCTTGGGGGATCAAAAAAGAAGATGCCCTCATAGAACACACATCTTGCAGGTTTCCATTACCAGGCTACATTCCTGATTTCAGACGTTGCCTTTTGAAGTTTCCTCTTTAGTAAGTCCAAACTACTATGGCCATTCTGAGTCCAGTGCAATGAGTTGCTTCGCTTAAGAAGATCAAATACAACAGAGGATCTCGAGCTTGAATCGTTCGATGGAGTGTCATCGTACTCTGCAAAATATATATAAAAAAGAATATAGGCTTTCAGCAGGCTAGCTTATGGCCTGTGTTCCAAAATTAAAAATAATTGTATTACAACTCATGATTGAAAAATGTCTGACTAGCAAGAAGTTAAAAAGGGCTACTAGTGCTACAATAGTGATTTTATGGACCCCTCACTCGGTTATGATTTCTTTCAAGATTCCCTACCCCACACTATAAATAATTTATAGAAAGAAAAAATCCTGGGAATATAACTTGATTATGATTGCTTTTCATCACAAGGAAATAACTATGTCAATTGCTGTGAATTACATATTAGTTGTTCTAATGAGTGTGCTACTTCACGAAAAGATAATAAGCCAAGTTTAAGGGAAAACCTTCCTCCAAATAGATTTTGTACGAAATCTTTTTAAAGATCATTTTTAAAACCTAGGCGATAATAGCAAAAATAATAATAAACCATCAGAGAACATGAAACTGATTCTGTACATTGCTTTCTCACAATAGAAGGGCCAACACTTTATAGCAGACACATCTCCACGCAGAGAAACAGCACTCCCCAAAGCAGTATGGACTTTGGAAGGTGGACAGGGCAGACAATCAAAGTGCAGATGAAGCAACGTCTACGCCAAAATCTAGAATTTTTTTTATTGTTCTTTATTCAGTAATTTAAAAATATAATTAAATGTTAATGGCTTATGGCCATTCATGGCACCATCAGAAAAGACCACATAATGGGGAATATATGGAGCTAAGGGAATGAAATGATTAAGTTCTTTAATAGGGTGGCAACCCCACTTCCCTCATTTCCAACAACTTGTGGAAATAATACATGTGGTATCAAATCAATATTTTACGGGTAGCAGGTTTGCAGTAGCAACCATGTCCCACCCAAAAAGGTTAAGCCAGTCAATCCTATCCCGAGAGGAATCCAAACAGGGGAAAATTGCCATCCTTACCAAGAAGGCATGAAAACTTGTGTCCACCAGGAATTGAGAGAAAACATATGAAAAACCTGCTCCATCCACAGATGGGTGGAAGTGTCCACCAGGAATTGAGAGAAAACATATGAAAAACCTGCTCCATCCACAGATGGGTGGAAGGACCCCATTAAGAAGCACTGGGTCAAAGCAGACAGGATACTTACGAGAAGTATATCACAAAATTAGCGCTGACAAAATTGCTTTTACAAGTACATGTGAGAATGCAATGTTTATTCACAGGTATATTCCTACAGTGCCACTATAATTACAACCAAAAAATAATATAAATTAGCAGCAACAATTATATTTCATGTGCATAGGAGTAGAAATCACCTGAAGATATGGGAAGCTGATATTGTCTTTTCAAGAACTTGGAGGCCACCCTGTCTTTCTTGTGGCATAAGACTCGCACCAAAGTGTTGGCATCTTCCAAGTGCATATGACCAGGTTTTGGTAGATCTGATTCCACTGATATTTGTTCACTAGCATCCATCAGCATCCGAATAAGTGTTTCACTCTGCCAAAAGAGAAATCATCAAACTGGCTGTTCCACCATTCATTACTAGAAACAGAATGCTTCAGTATTAGTTACCAAACCTGAACAGAAAATAAGCTAAGTATCTCTTCAGCAAATTTTGCTTTTTGCTCAACCAATGAACGGGGCAGGCCTTCTCCATTAGCTACAAAGAATTCCTAGAAGGCAGAGCAGCATAGTCTATCAGCAAGCAAAACATTTTTTAATAATCAATCAATAACAATACATTTATATCTAGAATGTTTTTCACTTCCGTGCATTTTGCATTGTTTGCAAACAACATGATGAATACATCCACTTTTTTTAATTTTTATGAATGGATCCGTCAGGGACACCTTACTGACTTCATACAAAAGTACGCAAATATCACATTTTACTTGAAGAGATACAAACGTCTTTCTGTCTGCAAAAAGCCAGTAATCACAGATTATGATTGATGCTAAAACTTCCAAAAGTTTCAGGAAAACTCAAATAAAATGTTGCTTTAAGCACAACATCATTTTCAAAGAAATGAAATTACTTGTATAGTTCCCTACCAACTGGTCTCTAGCACCACCAACTTATCAACTTTCAACAAACTTCTCATTTGAAAATGTAACTACTGGAAAAAGAAAAAAAAGACCTGAAATACACTAGCACATGCTTGACTGGGCAGACAAGAACCACAACTGAGCACAGTTTTTTTCTTTGGAAGGAAATAACAAAATTTCAGTTGAGATTAGACTAGAAGTTTTAAGTTCTAAGAAAAGATAGATGCTTTGGAATTACAAGATTTTTAACAAGAATCCATATAAGTGTTAGGATAGAAAAAGATAATAGAGTAAATATAATGACAAGTTAGAAAAATTAATTATATTCAGTCAAGTGATTAGCTATCACATTGTCTGTGTTACTTATCTCTTCACTTTGAGGAAATATTCAACATCAGTTTAAATTGAAGAAATATCCAACATCAGTTTCCAAATTCAGATAATACAAAGACATGCATTTAAAGACTTTCCTTATGTCATTTTCCTGCATACATGCACATGATATGAAAAGAAAGGATAGCAACATAAAGCCTTCTAAAAGGACAAAGTTTGATACTAGTAAGAAGATACTTTCATATATTATCCATAGTAATTCCTTTCAGTTTATGTTCTCGCAAGATACCTTCAACGCATTAAAGTCATCTTCCATCATCATGATATCTGAATCAGAAAATGCACGAGAAGGGCCTCCATTCAACAAAACCCAAACATAGCCTTCCTGAAAAAGTGAGGTAAGCACAACATATGCCATTCACAATGGGGCCTTAACATAGTATACAGAGGGGAATAATACATACCAATGCTGCTCGACAGATGCTTAAAGCCACAAGGTCCCTCAGAGAGTCATCAATCAAGCCACAAATATGATTAAGGACCTACGCAAGTTCCTTTTCGGTTAAGAAAATATATCTTGATATCTAAATTTCAGTATGGAAGTGTAGCATAAGAATGCACAAGACACACACACACACGGAGGCTGTGTACTTAAGTATCTTACAGTATCAACATGTGGAAGAAAACTGTCCAAGCGAGCATTTTCCACACTACCACGATATAGATGAAACAGAAACGATTCTCTCAAATCCCAAAAAACAACTCTTACTCCTACAATTATAATTAATGGAAGAAAATTCAGGCTAATTCAAAAATGCAAAATAGGCTTAGCATGTAAAGAAATATGGTAAATTACAGAGAAGTTATAGCACAAGACTCAATATTCAACAATTAACATATCCATCCAGTCTTTATAGAAAACTATATTAACCAGTCATATACAAGACAAGGAAAAATAAAAGTCTACTCCTAACAAGCAACTCAAATCATAATAAAATAAGGAAACTAAATTTAGATAAACTAAAGCAAGTATGAAATATTGTTTTATTAGATTCCTAAAATAACTAGATCCTCAATCTCCATCACGCTGAGCCATCACATTCAGTTGCTCATTCATTAGAAATGTATTATTTGCCATCCAATTACCTTAAAACAAATAGGAGACCCAAAATCATATGATCTAATAGAGAAGCCACCTTCATAGTAGACTTTCATTAAACCTCTCTGAACTTTTTGATATTACTGAGTAACCACTAATCCTAAAAGCTTAAGCTAATTGCTAAGCACCAAATAATAATAATTTATGCTCTAAAATGCCCCCTCGCATACAAGGCCAGATTAAATATACAGGCTCGTCAGATGGACACTCACAACCACTAATGTAAACACAACTCAATTCATTAAAATTTAATTAGTGATATAGTAGAAGGTTAACAAATATTAAACTTTCTTTTGTCTAATTACACTAGATATCAATCTATCTGTCACATCTTCTCATAGGAAGAGAGTATTCTGTTACACATGATAAATATTGATGCATACAGCTTTAATGTCAATGGAAAAGTAACTCTGACTCGTACTTATGCACACTCAGTGGATAAATTCATATCTGCTGATTTTCCACTACATACACAAATATAAAAAGGCTGTCAAATTGACATTCGCAAACTACAAACAAAACAACAGATCAAAGATGATTACAAAAACAAGCTATTTGAAATCGAATTCATTACAAAATAATAACTAAACACAATGCCCTATTGGCAACCAGATTCATGGTGAGAGGAAAACAGTAAGTCCAAGATAGATCCTTTGAATACAAATTGAAGTTATAGCTCACCAATAAAATCACAAATTTTGTTGATAGTACCCTTTGCAGCATCCCTAATGCAGTTCAAGGTGGTAGAAAATAGCTCGTTCACTGCTTCACTACATGTTAGAAAATCTCTTTTCGAAGTTTCAGGAGGCTCTTCTTTGTCTGGATCAAAATAAGAATGACCACTAAGACTTTAAGTCTTGTTGTCGATGAATTTTAATCCAGCAAGAAATAATGTGAAGAAAAGTATTTTAATCTCACAAAAGAAAAAGGAAATGAAAAAAAACTTACCCCACATTTGATCGACAGATGATCTAACATGTGCCCAACTTTTTCTAATGCCGTCTTCTAGAAAGCTGGTTTGGTTTTGAATAAACTGTACAAAGAAACAAAAGACAGTTCTAGAGATGAAAATACAGAGAGATGTGAACCGTTATTAAAGTCAGAGTATTACGCAGGAAAGCAGAAACTTTTATGCCATATCATACCAAGTATCATTTTAGGTTAACCTTATTGTTGTTTTCACACTATCATTAACCTTCTATATATACAATCAACGATGCAAGGACTTACTTGAAGAGTATTCAACCTGATACAGAGTTTTGGTATTGTTAATTCATTCAACTTTGCAATCACACTTTCGTCCAACAGTGTAAATGCAAGCAGCTTTTTCTTAACCACTTGAAGAACTTTCTCCTTATAACGAGTTAAAGGAGGAGCCGATGGATAAAGATGACTTTTTTCAACTGCAATATTATAGTACTATGATCAGTTATATAAAATTTTTGACAGCATCAAAATTTTCTATCAATTGCATTGAAAATAAAAACTTAAAGGAAAACAATGAAAATGGAGAGCTTTTAATAACCTCAGAAGATATATCAAGGATGTCAAATTGAATCATACACATGCATATGCACCTTGATAAAATCTTATCTCCTAGAAAATAACCTTTAGTCATCATTACTGGTAAGGATATTAGATGAGAATGCTTCACATCTTCCAGGCGAATCATAAAAGCTGCCACTCCCTATGTGATGATAACATTTTGTCCTAAAAGGAAGGACAGATTAACTATAGATAGTCGATGTAGAATGTTTTCAAAATGGAGCTAAGCTGAGACTAAAAACTTCAAAATAAACAGCAGGAAATTTCTAAGGGCGTGTTTGTTTACGAATTATGTATTTTTTGTCTCAAAATTAAATAAAGATATGTAGTTGATTTTAAATGGTTTTGAATTTTGAAAATGATATGTTGTTGATATTAATTTGAAATGCATTAGTAAATGTGCATTTCCATAAAAAATTTTCTAGAAATGAAACAAACAAAGCCTAAAATTCCTTGATAGATGAATCCAAAAGAAGTTAATTCATTAAAACTTATCCTAATTATCCCCTTAGGTCTTGATACGAATAAAATTACTTCAAAATCCTTGTAATAGAGATTTCATCTAATTAAACCAACATCAGCATTTCTGACAAGAATATAGAGTGTCCAGACTCCAGACTCATACTCATCATGAATTAAGAAGATAAAACGACAATGATTGACTATGATTATATGGTTGTCCGGCTCAGTAAGGGCAATTTTAATCAACCAAACTTTAAAAATAAATAATTAAAAAAAAAAACGCACAGGTTCACTAAATCATCTTCAGGAATATAAGAAAAAATTCTACGAAAAACATGGCAATATGTCCTCCTATAGAACAGAAAGAATGGCTATACCTTGTAAATCAGCGTATATACTGAGGGAACCACCAGAAATAAATCATACAATACATGGATATAATTCTGTATAGTCACAGTCTTCCAATCAACCAAACAACATAAGAACCATTATCCTTAGTTATTGCCTCAAGCTGTTACAGCCACTTGAACTATGCTGTTTATGATATCAATAAACAGACACAATATACTCAATATTTCTTCCTAAAATTTCTAATAGCACATATCTGGCATCATCATTATACCTGAAATAATCAACTTGAGATGAGAAAAGGGGGTGGGGGAAACTTAAAAAAAAAAAAAAAATTTTCCCAGTAAAATATGACACTTTCACCCAGCTGTCCAACTTCATGAGCCAAAAGCTTCAGGCAAAGAAAAGCTTTTTCTGAGTTTTATTCAACTGTAAATTAAATACAGTTTCAAGAAAAGATTAAACCAGCAAACACAATTAACAACATGTCCTATCCTAAATATGTTAGTATTTAACATGTGAGATACCTAACTGGTTCAGCACTCTCTGCAAATAGGCATCCAAGCTGTGGAAAATTATGGACAGTAGAGCTTGTAAATGCGTTATATCCAAGGGCAGATTCAAGCCAAAGAATTGATCAACAGTCTGCAGGTTAAATTTGAAAATAAGGGAAATGATGATACAAGAGTAAAAGTTACTCAAAATAAAAATTTTAAATATAATAAAAATGCCAAACTAAATAATTCACAGAAAACATTGTAAGGGCAAGATTTGCAATCTCCAGAACTATGACTGTGGTGCAATTTTCTTATATTGGCTTGTTATTTTACAGTCTCAATATTTAGAAACAACAGAGATCTCTTGAGAAGGAATAGAAATTTCCGGTACGCCAGGAACACACCTGCAAAGAGCAACTTTGCAGGGCCACCTCTATTTGGATCATCTTCTATACTAACCAGACGGACTATTATCTTGTATAACTATTTTGAAATAACAATTGCCAAATAAATATCAAAGAAATATTACATACCTCCTCAATAATCCTAAAAACTTCGATAATTGATGCTGCCTGTCTTTGCTGAAAGGACAAAGGCTCCCAGTCCTACACATGCCATTTTCATATCATTTAATCAATTCACAAGGCCTATAACAAGATAACACCAACCAGTTCATTGAAATTCTCATAATTGAAAAGCACTCTCAAGCTTGATATATTGATAATTCACAAGAGGGAATGATAATATAGCATGTCATCATGCTTGCTTACAAATGCAAAAAGTTTAGCTTTTAAGTAATTACTCTACCGATGCTCCATCCATGTAACAGTCTCAGATATCATCTTTCCTGTTAATAAGCTAGCTGGAATAAAGTGGAAAGGGACAAGACCAAGGCATACCATAAAAACTGAAGAAATCTATATCGTCCCTGCAAAACACACGTGAATTTCGATTTCATGCTGCACTGATGCTTTAGCTTGATAAATAATTGTTACACAAATGCAATATCACGTATCATGCAAATTGTGCTTGACAGAGGGCTTGCATTCTGTATGTTCAACCCATCCATCTATAGATTTATTTGATGATGTAGAATGCTGATAGAATCAATAACAGCAATATTCACACATGGGTTTATGTTCAATGTTTGCTTGTCCTCAGTTCTCCTCTCTTCTACCTTCTAGTTACATGTGTAGTTGGATTTAGTCAAAAGAATATCATCCCACTTAGTACAGAACCAACCTCAAGATCAAGTGCACGTCCAGTCCATTCCAATATATGAGCATGCTGAGCAATGACCCAATCAAGAATTATTGGTTTGCAAACTTCTCTGATCTGCAGAAAAGGAACTTGTTATCCTCCAAATTATGATGAAGCACAGAAAGCATCATATAACACCCACACCATTTAACAAAAATATACTTCCAAACTTAAAAGGTTTAGATCTCAAACAAATGCATGTCTGCCAAAATTTGATCACTGAAATTGTCAGTGTCCATGCTGTTAGTAACATAGGACCTGGTACCAAACAAAATGCATAATAAAAATTCTGTTCAATGAGATCAAATTCATAAGTGGGACACTAATTCATTTTAAAAAAAAGGGCGAACTCCAACATTTGCATGCATTTCAATGACCAGTGTCAATTTTTTAAGACCCCAGAAAATCCAAAATGCACCATAAATATTTTGTTCAATGCTAGCAATTCCTGAGATTTGATTTCATTTCCAAGCATGAATAATTACTGATCATCTTCATAAAACAAAACAAAAGCATGCAATCAACATTATCTTGAACAGATTGGCAAAGAGAAAATATAAATCAGTAGCAAAACAAGTACTAAAAGAGCAAGTGAACTAACAAAAATTAGAATCCAATTGCATAAATGAGTTAAATATGGGTAAATAACAAACAAGACCTGTACACTCCTTACATCATCAAGAAATGCCATGACATAACACAAACACATTTTTTGTCTTTCATGGCATTTAAAAATCGAACAGATCCTAACCTGATAATGGTCTAAACCTTCATTGATACGGTGCTGAGACCTATTTGCTTCAAGAACAGAATTATACAGCTGAGTCAGGTAATGATCCAAGATATCAGCTGCAGGAAGCACTAATCTAGCATCTTCAGACAGAGATATCACTCCCTTGAGGAATGGCTTCTACATATTTGAGAGACAGACAATTTCTGATAAATAATCAGAATATTGATAAACATATATCACCTGTGAAACAATTCAGAAAAAATCAATTAAAAAGTTATAGAAACAAACCAGTCTTTTCCCATAAAACTGGTGCAATAGCAGGGCTGAAATCATCAATGCTTCAGAGCACCAATGACATAATACTGGCCAAAACAATCTGGACTCTCTCTCGGCAATCAATTTTAGTTCATTTGCAAGCAGTGCCAAAGGATGAGTCTTCTCTACTTTAGATTCAAGGTCTATGGTATTTGCAACCTATAAACAATCAAATCAAAGTCATCTTAATTATGAAGAAGATAAACAAAAAGTCATTTCAATTTTGTTCAACACTATAATATTTAATAGTCAATAGAAATATGAATCAAATGCACCTAGCACCCTTGAAAAAATCAGCAAAACCAATCTACAGATAAACAGTTAAAAGTCACTCACCCGACTGCAAGCAGCTTCAATGGACCTCTTAACATATCTTTTAAGTTTTCTAGCAGCACCATTAACTGAAGTATTCAGTTTGGTTGACTGCATGCATAAAAAAATAAAATAAAATTTAAAATTTGAAAAATGAATAAATAAATAAATAAAGAAGACAACAACGAGCATTTGCTCCTTGGTGGTCTCTACATATTAAAAATGATACTAGAAAGAAGGGTGTCCATCAGGTGATGGGAATTGTTCCTTCATGACAAGTAACATATACAGGGCGTGTGCTTAAACACCAAAAACAATAATGTCAATGGTAAATCTGTACAGTTAGATTCAGCACAATCTTCTTTTCCAAAAACACACACAACCTTCTTTTTGATATGTTATTAAACATTTATTCATGGCCAAATAAAAAAGCTAGAAAAGATGACAAGAAAATGAGCAAAATGATCAGTGGAAATATCAACATAAGAGTTCTACTATTTTAGAAATAGCAATTAAAATAAGTAGTATTAAACAGTACAAGAAAATGAAATTTTTACAGTAAATTCAGCATCTAAATAACTTTGTTAAAAGAATTACTTTAGAACATATCTAGTCATGGAATAGCATAACTCATTTTGACCAATAAATATGCATGCAAAAAGCTCACAAAGCTCACAGCAGCAGACTTAACCTCAATTTCAGCACAAGCATCAGAAGTAAGTACTCCAACTGCCGACGCCAAGGCCATCACCCTCTTGAAATTAGAAGGTTCCTGAACAAATATGATTTCCATCAAAAAATTAAAAAAGCTGTGCAAAAAGTTCAGTTACTGCTTGCATTGGAACAATTGAGAACTATACACCATGATAAATAAAGAGTAGCTACTGACCTGATAAAAGTGCAGATGGTAGTCTTGTAGTTTACTGTCACACCAAATGCTTATTGAGAGATAAATAGCCTGCACCAAACTTAGCTTAAGTTCTTTGCCGTTCCATTGCCTTGAGCATACAAGACTTTTCATATATTGTCCCTCTTTCCCATCATACACTTCAGCAGGTGGAACTTTCTGCAACTCAAGAACAGCATATTCCAGTAGCACACCCTCACCTGTCGCAACAAACTTCAGCAGGGAAAACTCATTAGTACAATATTCTTTAGTTTTATTGTTTACTAGAAACAGAAGAAACTTCCTTGAACAACGGCTAAAAATCTTACTAAAGCACACTTTCAAAATCTTGGCAAGTAATTATATAAGTTTCAAGGTAACTCTAAATGAAGGGTGAAACTAAGGGCTGTGGATGGCTTTTTTCTCCTTTAAAGAAAACCTGTCAAAACCCACCCCTGATGGGGCACTTCAGGCTGTTGTTTTTTAAGGTCAGGTGGGGACAGTGATACTTAAGACATCCCTATATGCAGCTTCAGTTAATTTAACAAAGTGGTCTTGTAATGGACCCAAAACTAAACCAAACAAGGTTAACCGAAAACAAAAACAGAAAGAACTTGGCTCTAGTACCACAATAGACAAATTCAACTCGGAAATAGAGGATTGTCAATACTAATTTAATGTTCTAAGTTCAACAAGAACTTTTAAGAGTTTAAAATGTTGTATTTATTACTTATCGGTTTCCCATTCATAACTATTAATATTCACCAATATCAACATATAGATAGCAGGTTCAAGTTTATGTCAAAAACGGTTTATCTCAATATAATTGGGTTGACAAAATGTTTAATTCTTTGCCCATTTAGAGATGCACTCATAGACAGAGATGGCGACAGTCATGATTACAATCTGGCAAATAAAGACAATTAAGAGGACTTCAAAATATCAAATTCCACGCAAGAATTTTAATTCCAGATCTTTATACATTTCTATATTGTTGGAATAGAGAGATTAACTGCTTAGATTACTCATTGATTGATTGTGATTATCCTTGATTGATGGAGTAGATTTCTATGATTAATTAGAATTTATTTCTTTCCTTTTTTAATCTATTGTAAAGTGTTTAAATACTCATGTAATATTGTTCAAGATATACAAAAAATATTTCTACTACTCTTTCTTCTGATATAAGTTTCTGAATTGAAATGTGAAATTTGCCAAATTGCTAAACATCATCGTACTTTATTCCCTTCCCAGCCTTTAAAACATTCTCATCATTTTACACTGATTTATAGTGATCTTTGGGGACCATCACCAGTTATAAGTGTCACAGGAACTAGGTGGTTTATCTCTTTTATTGATGATCATACTAGGATATGTTGGGTATATCTTTTAAAAGAAAAAATCTGAAACTGTCCTTATCTTTCAGAGATTTTATAATATAATTGAAACCCAATTAAAATCCTTCGAACTGATAACGGGAAAGAGTTTGTCAGTTCTACCTTTGAAACCTTTCTTAGGGAAAAAGGAATTCTTCATCAAACTTCTTATGTTAATACACCTCAACAGAACGGGGTGGCAGAAAGAAAAAATCGACACATCTTAGAAGTTGCTCGTGCCATTATGTTTACCACAAGAGTTCCTAAAAAAATTTTTGGTGAAGCCATTCTTACAGCTTCTTATTTGATCAATCGAATGCCTTCTCGTATTTGTCAGTTTCGTAAACCTCTTGATCTTTTTTTACAAACATATCCTCATACCCGGTTTTTGAGTCAACTGCCTCTCAAAGTATTTGGTTGTGTTGCATTTGTTCACATTTATAAGAACCAGATAAACAAACTTGACCCTAGAGCTACTAAATGTGTCTTCCTTGGTTATTCTCCAACTCAGAAAGGATACAAATGTTATAATCCCGTCACAAATCAATTTTGTGTGAGTATGGATGTAACCTTTTTTTAGGATCAATCTTTTTTTTTCTCAACTTCTCTTCAGGGGGAGAATCCTAGTCTGGAAAATCAGTTTTGGGATATCCAAAGTCTTAATACTTTTCTTCCTTCTTCTTTCGATCAACTTGATACTTCACAAAACCAACAATCTCTTATAGTGTTAGACATTAAAATATCTTATTCAGGGAGAGATTAACTAGTGTCTAAAACAGAAGAAGTTTCTGAAAAACCAACTGAGCTTCGGGTCTATACGAGGAGGAAACATCAACAGAGTATAGAGCCAGGTCCACAGCTAGCCTGTTAAGATTCAACCCTAAGTCATGAATCATCAGGTAATATTGACCCTTTTCTACATTCTGAATCTCATAGTTTCTTAGATCTTGATCTTCCTATTACTCTTAGGAAAGGAGTTAGATCACATACATCTCATCTTATTGCTAATTTTGTGTCATACCACAGATTATCATCATCCTTAAAATGTTTTGTGTCTAACCTATCCAAAACAGAAATT
>JANLJB010029637.1:0-16551 GCA_026212285.1 Bursera cuneata
CACCAGCGTTCCTCCTTCAAGACCTTCTTCTTCATCCCCACAACGTTGGCTCTCATCACCACCCTCTTCATTCTCTGTTACATCTCCACAACCTCCCATCTCTTCTTCACTTACCAGCACCACCGCCATCCCGCTCGTTTCATTAACCAAAAAGGTCCGCCACTTGTTGGATTTGCGCCGGCCCAGAATGTTTCTAAGAACACCAACTTGTTTCTTGGTTCGCCGAGAAGTGAGAGTGTGACTGCGAGTCAACGTCCTTCGGGAGTGGGAGAGCAGTTAGGATCGATTGGTATGTGATTTTAACGAATTTGTGTTTGTCGGTATGGTATTGTTTGCTTGATCATTTTGTTTCTTGTATTGGGTTTTTGCGTTTCTGTATGTGTTTTGGTGGCTTGTGTTGGTATTTTTAGTTATTATGTTGGTAGATTGTTCTGCATTGTTTTCTATGAAAATGAATAATTTGAAGGCTTGAGACTTTTGATTTGAATGGTGCTTGAGAGAGATGTAGATAGTACATGGATTTGGAAACTTAAAAATTGCTTCGATTTTTATGAATGTTTTGAGTTTTCTACTTTAGGGTTTGGTTTCATTTTTTTTCGTCTTCTTTTTCTTCTCTTTCTTGCACTTTTCTGGTAGTTATCGGTTTTAAGTTTTTGTTTTTATAGGTGAATAAGGGAATTATGAGAAATCTATGAAATATTTTGAGAGTCTTTATTTATTTATTTATTTTTGATAAAATGAATGATCCGGAGAGATAAACACGAACTTCACTGGACTTAAAGAATTGGAATTTTGGCGTTGTTGACTTACATTTTTTTTTTTAAAGAAACAACAGTAATATTAAAAAAAAATTCATAGTTCCGTGTTTTCTCAGTGATCAGATACATATTTTGATTTCCTCAGTTTACTTAAAAGATAATTTTATTTAATTTTTTATTGGTTGTTGTTAGATCCATCACGTGGGAAATATAATCTGAAATTTTTTGTTTTCGTTTTTTTTGTTTGTTTGTTTTGGCCTGAGTTGGTTGAATCGAGAGTTTAAAGAGTCTTCAGAGAATTTATATAAATTTTATTTTCTTAATCCCAGAATCTGAAAACTGCTGGTTTTGTGGTTCAGGAAACTATATGAATAACAAGGAGGTATTCCATGAAAGAGATGTCTTTTTGGAAGACTATAAACAAATGAATAGGAGCTTTAGGATATATGTTTATCCTCACAGGCGGGATGATCCTTTTGCAAATGTACTCTTGCCGGTGGATTTTGAACCTGGTGGTAATTATGCTAGTGAAAGCTACTTTAAGAAGATCCTCATGAAGAGCCATTTTATCACAGAAGATCCAAACAAGGCAGATCTTTTCTTTTTGCCTTTCTCGATAGCAAGGCTGCGGCATGACCCTAGAATTGGTTCAGAGGGAATTCAAGATTTTATCAGACATTACATCTCCAATATCAGTCGGAAGTACCCTTATTGGAATCGGACTAGTGGGGCTGATCATTTTTATGTTGCTTGTCATTCCATTGGACGATCTGCAATGGAGAAAGCATTGGAAGTGAAAGTCAATGCAATTCAAGTTGTGTGCTCTTCAAGCTATTTTCTATCAGGGTACATTACTCACAAGGATGCATGTTTGCCACAAATTTGGCCAAGACAAAATGACCCGCCTAACCTTACTTCATCAAAAAGGTGACTACTTTTGTGAATCCATTGCAAATATTTATTACATATTAGACACAGGAAAATGAAAATTCTAATTTTTTTTTCCCTGTACTAGAGGCTCATTAACTACAAAATTATGGGAATCTTATGCCAGATTTGTCTTACATTTTAACAAAGTGTTTACAAAAAGGTGATTATTGCATCTCTTGGCATGCCTGTTAAAGTCTTTCCACCCATGAACAGAAGTGTAAGTCTTGTTGTCCAAGATACATGCACTAGGGCTAAATCCAAGTAAACCAGCTGTATGAGAATCAGTCATATGCTCAAGCGCAATTTTGCTTATTTAGCTGGTTAATAATGTCCTTGTACACATATGCGTCAAGTGAAGGAAAATCATTTGTCTTTGTTTACTTTTTGGTACATTTCTGTATTCATGGTTATAAAGTTCTCTACTCATGTAGAGGTGATAGAACCACTTCAAGCTTTTTAAGATTAGAACATGTAATTGTTTGTAAGTAGAGCCCGTTCTTGATCAAGATTTGCTCTATTTAATCCTAAATAATTCGTTGCATATCTCGTTGTGAAATTGATGCTACTTCCTTGCAATGCTTGTATAAAGCATTTGATTGATTCCATAGCTATGCCAGATATTACCCCCACCAAAAATGGAAGTATTTGTCACCAATTAAATTGTGTTTGCTTAAAAATCATATTCTCCATTCTCTTGATTAGCCACTTTCCTTTGCTTTTTTGATTGTTGTATTGTTGGTGCATTAGAATGAATTGAGAAAATATCAGCTCTTGTTGATTTATTTCTGGATTCTTCGCTTTTCTTGCCATGTCAAGAAGAATCTGTTTAGGATTAAAAGACTCCCTGAGATCTTTCGCAGCTGAGAGAGACTTTAATTTATGCTTAAGCATTCCAGTTGCTGAATCCAATTGAAGAAATTGTTGACACCTAATTAGTATTAGTACTGTTTTGTTTGTTTTATTCTGAAACTCTTGTCAGCTTCTATTGTCTTTGGCATGTTTCTTGACATCTTGTCATCTTATTTTAATTGCAAAATATGAAATTACAGGGAGAAGCTTGCATTTTTTGCTGGAGCAATCAACTCCCCAGTACGTGAAAAACTTCTTCAAGTTTGGAGGAATGACTCAGAGATTTATGCTCATTTTGGCCGGCTCACAACACCTTATGCTGATGAGCTACTTGGGAGCAAGTTTTGCCTCCACGTCAAAGGCTTTGAAGTAAATACAGCTCGTATAGCGGATTCATTATATTATGGGTGTGTTCCAGTGATCATTGCAAACCACTATGATCTTCCATTTACTGACATACTAAATTGGAAGAGCTTCTCAATTGTCGTTGCCACTTTAGATATCCCATTGTTGAAGACAGTCCTTAAAGGAATAAGCTCTGACAAATATTTATTGTTACAAAGAAATGTTTTCAAGGTGCGCAAACATTTTCAGTGGCATCTTTTCCCTACTGATTATGATGCTTTTTACATGGTTATGTATGAATTATGGCTCAGACGAAGTTCTATAAGGATTCAGTTGAGTCCCCTTGTTGATACCAATTGATGATTATACATTATTCTTAGGTAATCTGTTGGTCCCAGTGGTGCGAAGTTGTATATTTTAAATCGATTCTTTTAGTCCTCTGTAGCCAAGGTTAAAAGTTGGAACATTTTTTATGTTTCCAAAATGATTATACATAATGGAAATGGTTAACATTTAGATTTTAGTTTTTACTTTTATATTCTGTAGAATCATAACTTCTTCAGAATCTCTATTGGTAGGAACTGATTTTTTTTTTTTCTTGAATTTTGCCATTTGAAGTTTTCGTTTTCCATTGAAAATAAATTCTTTGATAGGTCAAAATTTATTATATAAGACACTGTTTTTTCTATTATTCATGTTTTGTAATATCACCTTGAAAATTCGATCAGTTTATCAAATTAATTTATTTACGAGGTATACTTGCTCATCTGTGCATACGTTGGGAAATGCTATCTCAAAATTCATATTGAAAATGAACTGGGGACGTTAGTTCTTTAAGAGTGATTAATGAATTTCTCACTTTGAACAAAACTACATTGCAACATGTATGCGCTGAAAACATCCCTTTCGTTGAGTATTTATTAAAATTAATTTTTGAGAACAACCTATTAGACACATTTTTCTATCTGATTTTCAAAATTTTCTGATTTAGACATTTTTTTTGACAATTTTTAGTACATGTAGCTGTCTCTCTATTTCGTTCAGCATATGGATGTTTCTGATCTAGACAAAACTTTTCACAATTTCTAATGCATGTTTCTGTCTCTCAGTTTCCTTTCAAATGTGGATTATGGTATGTATTCCTTTATAATGCAGCTACCAATTTTCATTTTCTCGCTGCCTTATTTTTCCTCTCAATGGGTCATTCTTCCCTTTCCCCATATCACCCAAGCCAGAAGCATTCTCTTAAAAGCTTTTTGTTCCTCATACCATTAAGTTTAGCTCTTGTTTGCTATCTTTTAATTTTCTTCTACATAGCTGAAACTTCAGAGCTGATGCCAATCAATCGTATAGCACACAAGTTTAATCCGGAATCTCTAATCGGAAATTTACCAATTTCAACTATAGCCCAACAAACTATCCCAGTCCTGTTTCATGATGCTACAAAGGACTTATTCAGTGATTCACTAGAAACTGATACATTAAGGGAGGAGGATGAACCATCTCTGAACCTTCAGTTGGGCTTAAATGGTATGTTAACATTATGTTCTCTATCCTTTTTTTTTCCTTGTTTATTTTTGTCAGTTTACCATTATTATTTTATTGGCGATTTAATTTGATTGCTTTAGTTTCTAAGAATATGCAGATACGTAGAACTTTCATGTTTGAGATAGGAAGACTAGATGTGTCAACTTTCTGCTAACAACATATAGGATATTTTTCTCAGTAGTTTTAATGACGTCTAAACAACATAAGCAGTAGGAAAAGGTGAAAAAATGAACTATCCTTATGTTGGTTATTTGCAGAATGTTAAGGTCTGCTGTTTTAACTCTCTGTTTAACATTCAGCATTCGTAAATGTCATTAGTAGTTCACGTATGATGTTCTGATGTAGAAATTGACTGAAACGGTTTAAAGAATTTGAAGCAATCTGATAGGCTTATTTGAGTATCCAGTTTTTATGTAATTTTCCCAGGTTTTTCTGCATTGGGTTAGTTGGGAAATTAATAAAATTTTCCCTAGTCTCAGCATCTAAAAACTGTTGCTTTTTGTTGTTCAGGGAACTTTGCGAGTGACACCGAGATTTACCATGATGGTGATATCTTTCTAGAAGACTACGGGGAAATGAATAAGAGCTTTAAGATATATGTATATCCTCACAGCCCAGATGATCCCTTTGCAAATATACTCTTGCCCACAGATGATGAGCCTATAGGTAACTATGCCAGTGAGCATTATTTCAAGAATGTCCTAATGAAAAGCCACTTCATTACGAAGGATCCAAATGAGGCAGATCTTTTCTATATGCCTTTCTCAATTGTAAAAATGCGGCTTGACCCTAGGGTTGATGTACCCGGGATCCCATTATTTGTCAGAGATTATGTCTTGAACATCAGTCGAAAGTACCCTTATTGGAATCGGACAGCTGGGGCAGATCATTTTTATGTGTGTTGTCATTCCATTGGTAAGAAAGCTGCACAAGAGGCAGCTTTTGTGAAACTAAATGCCATTCAAGTTGTGTGCTCTGCGAACTACTTTGTATCAGCATATGTTCCTCATAAGGATGCCTCTATGCCACAAATTTGGAACAGACAGCAAGAGGATCCCACAAACCTTGTTTCATCAGAAAGGTAAACAATCATTTCAATAGTGGTTCCTCATGAAATTCGTATCATACTGAACAGATGGTGAGTTTATAGCTGAGAATATATTACATTGTGGAGAGAAAATCATTGAAAGGTAATATACAGCAACTGGGGTGGTTACAATCTCATGTTTCTAAGTTTCTGTTATTTTGACATGGGAAAACCTAGTTCTTGAACATGTGACGTAAAATCAGTTAAGCTCATCCTCTTTTGTTAGTTCTTCGACCAGGCTTTGATAATAGTTCTTTAAGCCTAGGTGCATCTAGTTGAAGACAATTAGAGAAATAGATTAAGTTATATTTTTTATTAATTTTTTATGCATTTTTAGTTGCTGTGGTCACTAAGAAAAGTTTATCTTGACCTTAAAGTTGTATCAAGAATTACCATCTAATTGGAAAATGTTATAACTATGAAATATGTTAAGCAGATTGCGTTGTTGTCATTGTTGTCTTGATCAACTGCAACTTCTCTTATGCTCATGTTAAAATGAAATTACAGGAAAAAGCTTGCTTTCTTTGCTGGAAGAAACAACTCTCCAATTCGCGAGAAGGTTCATCAAGTTTGGGGAAATGATACTGAGATTGGTGCCCACTTTGACTGGGTTAGCAATATTGCTGAAGAGCAGCTTGAGAGCAAGTTCTGCCTCCATATCAAAGGCTATGAAGTTAATACAGCTCGTGCTGCTGATGCACTATTTTTTGGTTGTGTTCCAGTGATCATTGCAAATCACTATCATCTCCCATTTGCTGATGTTGTAAATTGGAAGCTCTTCTCAGTTATCCTTGAAGACGGAGAAATTCCAGCATTGAAGAAAATCCTTAGAGGGATAAGCCCTGAAAAATATTTGATGTTACAGAGGAATGTGCTAAAGGTACGGAAACATTTCCAGTGGCATACGCCACCGATAGATTATGATGCATTTTACACGACTATGTATCAATTGTGGCTCAGGAGAAGTGCTGTCAGGATTTCTTCAGTTCTGTGAACCCCACTCTATTGTTGTTTTGGTTGGTTCAAAGGGCATTCAGCTTTTATAAAATTTTTAGTTTTTCTACGCCTACTGAGGGAAAATGGCCTGTAATCTACTGTATGCAATAAAATTCTAATGAGATGCATGTTCAAAATCTGGTTCAAATGTGGTTAGTCTTCAAAATTTTGCGGATTTCTTTTACTTTTCAGATCAAAATGAGTCAGGAGATCCCATATAGCACATGTTAATCAGTTTTTGTCGTGCTTTGATGCATTATTGTTGATTGAAAGCATGATTACGAACTGAAATTAACTTGAAAATGATAGAAAAGAAAACATGGGAAATGTTTTTGGGAACACAGAGCACAACTGAAATCAATTTTGTGGTCATTTATGTACTAAACTTGGATGAAAAGCAGTCATAATTATCTCTGCAATAGCTTGGATTATAGTTTGTACAAGGCATACAAAATCCACTCCGTATATGAGGCCATTAAGCCTCCAAGAAAATCAAAGTAAAAGTTCAATAAACCACCAAAATCATTGATGGAGATTGTCACAAACATAACAAAAATTTGTTAAATAATTCCTTGAACAGTCTTTATAGAGGTGTACCTAGAAAAGTCTGTTTGATAACATTTCTAGGAAAAGAATAATTTTAATTATCTCAAATTTATTTTAGAGGGTAAAGATTCTCCCAAGGCCAGATGCACCCGTATTTAGAGTTGCTGTAAAATTTTCTTCCTTGGGATTGAGTTGTTGGTAATTCATGTCTAGAATGCTCTTATTTTAATTGAAACATAATACTAAAATTTGGAAAGATAATACGTTTTGTAGTTTATGAAGGAAGTAATTATTTTTTAAATTTAAAATAAATGAATAATCATATTTAATGGGATCTCATCATGATATCTTTTATATAGTAAATGGTATTAACAAATAAAACAGTTTAATATTTTAAAAAACTTGAAAATAAATCAATCAATTGACAACTGCTTATTGTAAGATAATTATTGAATTTGATTATTTGTATCCATAACTTTTGGGAATTGAAACATACATTTACAGAATATAGTGATTTTTGGGATTATAAATAACCAGTTAAATAATTTCTAAAAGGATTATTTGTGTTCTTTGCCTAATTGAATTGTTTTTAATGAAATAATAATTGACTGCAAAATATTACTTCAAAGAGACTGTTTCTAGTCCACCTGAAACAAAAGCAAAAGCAAAAAACAAAAACAAAAACTGAAGTAACAAGAAATGAGAAAACTTCAGAGTCCATAGACAGTAGACAACCTAATAACGTTTGCCGGGAAAACGCTTTCTCTTCATTTCTCGAGAAACTTCTCATTCAAATCCTAAACAGACCAAACAATTCTCTTTCTGTTTCTATTTCTAACCTTTTTTTTTTCACTCATCCCAAGATTCAAAATCAGCCCATCACCGACCCCATGTCTGGTTGCCGAGAAAATCGAGGGAAAACTAAACGAAAGTCAAATCTTGAACCCAAATCTTATATTTTTCATCTTTCAATATAAATTACTTTGGTTGTGTTGGTTCTTTCCACTTAGTTTACACTTTTCAGGTACTGCAAATCACATTGCTTCGCAATTCATTGCTTTGTTGGATCAGGATTTGATTTTTGTTGCTTTAATTTTTGAATTTGCAATGTAGGGTTTGGAGTTGAGCATCCAGATTTAGTTTTGTTTGATGAGAGAAGATGGTGTTTAAATCTAAGATAAAATGGATAGCTCTGTTTGTGCTTGGTTTGTCAATGGTATCTCTAGTGGTGCACCTTTCTATCACAAAGTTTTCAGGTGTGGGGTTGGTGGAGTATAGCCCAATTGCTAGCTTTGGCCAAGATTTTGGTTCTCTGATTGGAACCCAGGTGAGTTTTGGCTCCTTTTGTTCTTTATTTATTTATTTTTTATATTCATGTGTATGCATGTGTACTATGTGGTGTGGTGTGTATGATTGCATGCATGGTATACTCAGATGATGTGTTAGCTGAGGGAAGAAAAGTTGATCGTTTGCTGTTGTATTTTGTGATGTTACAGGGTAGTAGGAACAAGAAGCTATGGGGGCCTGTGAAGTCATTGGAGTCTTTGCAACCTTATGCCAATCCAAGGACCAACTATCCTAGTAAGGGTTTACTTCAAGCTGCTATATATTTATGCGATTATGCATTGTGTAATTTCACTTGAGGAGGAATTCGGAAATGGTTTTGTCTGAAGAAATGGTTGAATTTGTCTTCGTGAGACGTGGCATATAATTTTGAAGTTATTAAGCTAGGTAGCCATAAGGGAGATGGGTTCTTTCTCTGTGTTTTTCATAAAATTGTGCAATTTAGAAACAGAGTGTAATAAATTAAATAGCTGTTCTCTTGCTTTGGAAACACTGAATGCTATTGAAAGTGTAGTCTTACCCAGATACTTAAGACCTCAAAATCGTGGTATATTTTCATTCAGAAAATTTGGCATTGTAGTGGTTTATTTCATTCTTTTTAGGTTATGTTGGAAGCAATATTTTATGAAAATTAATTTTAAAATGTTGAGATTAAAATTCACTTAGTATCTGAAGGGATTTTTTTTTTTTTTTTTTTTTTAAATTTTGTGGATCCTGTAAGATATTTCTATATTGCTTATGATATATTTTTATTGAANACTTAGTATCTGAAGGGTTTTTTTTTTTTTTTTTTTTTTTTAAATTTTGTGGATCCTGTAAGATATTTCTATATTGCTTATGATATATTTTTATTGAATATGTATTATCTTTTACTGAATATATATTCAACACCATTCTTTGTCTTCTTTTGGATTTCACTTTGTTATCGACTATTTTGAAGCTTCATCCATTGATTAATACCTTTTTTTTTTTTAATTGTTTATATAGCTCCAAATGAATTGAACAATGGTTTCATCTATGCAAAAATTTTTGGTGGGTTTGAGAAGATAAGATCCTCGGTATGATTCATTTGATGTACTAAATTTATTGTTGTTATAATTTCTATAGGAAGTTCATAACATATTTGTTAATTTTCTAGATCTGTGATCTTGTCACCATATCCAGGCTTCTAAATGCTACTCTTGTCATTCCAGAGATTCAAGAAAGTCTTCGCTCAAAGGGCATCAGGTGTCTTACGTTAACTTTCTTAAATGTTTGTTTAAATGTAAGTCTTCTATGCTAGTGAGTGACCCTTATAGTTTTTTGCTTCTTACTTTTTTAATTATCATGCAGTTATAAGTTCAAGAGTTTTTCCTATCTCTACGATGAAGATCAATTCATTGCATCTCTGACAAAAGATGTAACTATTGTGAAGAGTCTACCTGAAAATTTGAAAGCAGCAAGGAAGAGAAATGAGTTTCCCACTTTTAAGCCCAAAAATTCAGCTTCTCCAAATTATTATATCAAAGAAATTTTACCAAAATTGAAGAAAGCCAAAGTTATTGGGTTGATACTTGCTGATGGAGGATGCCTGGAGGTAGGTTAATATTGTAAAATTATGAATAATTTGGTGAATCACTTAAGCAAAAGATGTTCTCTTCTTTTTGGGACTTATATGTTCATTTCATCTATTATAGATGTACATAATACTTTTGTGTAGTGGAAGGTTGGAAAGTTATATATTTGAACTATGAAACTGGGTGAGTGAGGTGGCCTAAAAAGTTAACCTTTTACAATCTTTTCAACTTCTTTTACTAATTGCTTGTCTTGTGCATGTCTCGTGCACATTAGAATGTTCCATAGGAGGTCCCTAGGAAACATCAAAAAAGGCAGGAAAACTTAGAGCTTAGTCAGGCAAGGCTGGTTTTGAGTAAAAAAAGGGGTGATTTTTCCTTTCCTTTATTGCCTGCCAAGGAACAAGTAACCTTTGCCACCCGTTCCTGCCTGAAATGAAAGAAATGCAGGAGTGAAATACTCTTAAAGTTCCAAATTCTTTATCTATGGGGGCCAGACTCCACCATCGTCGTTTTACCTGTTTGGCTTTGCTCAAAGCTTACTCTTACTCCCTACTTTCTTTCAAGCAGCATAGTTTCTTTTAAGTCTAACTTATTCAGTAATGCATGGAGCTGATATTGACTCTTCTACTGGCGTTGTTGGATGCCTCCCACATAACTGCCCTCTCCTAATATTCTTGTTTTCTTTTCTTTTTTCCTTGTAATTATTTTTCTGTTGCTCCATGTTTTTGTGCTTAAAAGACTCTTTAGTATCTGAATGCCTTCTGTATGAATGTATCTCAGAAATTGAATTGTGGCAACAGCAAAACAAAGTTAGAACCTGTATCATCACCATTCCAGCATCCAGGGAAAAATTTTCTTGCCTTTTGCGTTGATATGTCACAAGATTTTAATGGTAGGAAGGACTGTTATGTCTTGTGCCTGGATGGCATTGAATTTATGCGATAATCTTAATTTAGGTGTCCTTGAGGTACTATTTTTCAAAACAATTTTCTGTTTTACAAATCCAAAAACAGAAAAGGAAAATGTTTGCTCCTGTGTTTAGAGAGCATGATTTTAAGAACATAAAATTGTCTTCTAAAAGCTAGTTTGAACTCAAGCAATTTCTCTGTTTTGAAAAATATGATCTGGAAAGCACAAAAACTCTAGTCCAAGATACGAGACACATTTTCATTATTTAAAAAACTGTTTCTAAAGTAAACACATTTTCAATTTTTCAAAAACTGTTTCTAAACTATACTACTACTGTATACTATGATTTTAGAATAGCAAGATTTAGTTTCTTATATTAATGTTACATTACAGGTTTTTTTTTTTTTTTTCCCCATCTTGGCAAATGATGTCAAACAGCCTCGTAAATTCTTGTTGGCTATGTGGCTTGATGTAAATGTAAATGCTATTAGCTGCTACTCTCTTTGGTCTCTTTAATTGAAGTTCTCAGCCTCAGGATCATTATCATTGGCTTTCACAGGGTTTTATTTTTAATTGTTTAATGATTATTAGCCAAGATTTGAAGTTTGACTTCTGGATTTGTCATTGTATACTACTATGCTATAGTTGTATTATTATGCTTTCAATTATTTTTAGTTTTTAATTTTTTTTTCTGGATTTCCTGTATACTTTTATATGAATTTAAATAGTCCTGTTCAAGTGTTTATTGTCTTATTTTCAGTCAATTCTTCCACCTAGCATGTCCGAGCTTCAGAGACTTAGATGCAGGGTTGCCTTTCATGCACTCCAGTTTCGTCCCGAAATTAGGATTCTAGGTCGGCGAATGGTGGAGAGGTATGATCTTGCTACTTGACTTAATACCAGAATTTTAATGCATATGACAAGAATAAAATTTGAGAGATACACTTCAATTTGCTGTTGAAATTTGTCTGATAACAGTTATTCTTACAAGGAAAAGATCCTTAGTTTGTGCATGTTGAAGCCATGCGACTCCTATTAGTCAAGGGACCTGTTTATTAAATATTTAAATCTTGTTCTTCTTTCCACAGCAACCTCCACCGCCACCCAAGCCCAACCCACCCACCCCCCCACCCCCACCCCCCAAAAAAACCCCCACCCCACCCGCCCCGCTGAGCGCCTGTTATGTGTTTGGCCTTGCCTTCAGATATGCCAAACTGTTATTCTCCCATTGATGAATCTGAGCTTTCTAATCTCCTTGCTACAGGTTACGAGGATGGGGCCAAGCAATCCTAGTTTATCATCCTGGCTTAGTGAGAGACACCTTGGCGTATCATGGTTGTGCAGAACTTTTTCAGGTTAGAAGTTTTACCTTTTTCCTTTACTTATGTTTTCAAGATTCAGAGTCGCTTAAATCCTGTTTCTTTATTTTTAAATCTCCATATTTGTCTGCATTTTCTTTGTTGCATCTGAAATGGAAGGTGAACCAGCATTTGGAATTTTTTTTTCCATTTTATGTATTTTATTGGAGTTTTTGTTTTGAAATAGCTCAAGAAAGAATGAATCAACATTTTCATTCAGTTATCTGCAATTTTCATGATGGCATCTTATAACTCGGTGCTTCTTCTAGGATGTTCACACTGAACTCATACAATACCGAAGGGCACAGATGATTAAACAAGGGATTGTTAAAGAAAAACTTAGCATAGAGTCACTCTTGCGCAGAGAAAATGGTTCATGTCCCCTCATGCCTGAGGAGGTATGCGATGTATCAAACTTCTTACTTCTTAATGATGTATGTAAGCCTTGCAATTTGTAGCCTTGACTGGTACTTAGTTACTGGACCAGACTGATAATTCCAAGGCCTACATCATTGGTTTTTGTGAAAGTTTTTGCAAATCTATATTCATATGAAACACCATAATTGATGGGATATTCTACAATTTAAATCTTTTCAGGTTGGACTTCTCCTTCGAGCTATGGGCTATCCTCCTAAAACAATTATATACGTTGCAGGTTCTGAAACTTTTGGTGGACAACGAGTTCTGATCCCTCTGCGTGCTATGTTTGCCAATTTGGTGGATCGCACATCCTTGTGCAGCAAGAAAGAGTTGTCTGACCTGGCTGGTCCTGAAACATCTCTTCCTTTAGATCTTGACCAACCACCTCCTGCCAAAAGCAAGAAACAACTTAAAGAAGAGTGGAATAAGGCTGGTCCACGGCCTCGGCCTCTTCCTCCACCTCCTGATAGGCCCATTTATCGGCATGAGAAAGAAGGTTGGTATGGTTGGATTACTGAGACTGACACAGAACCAAAGCCTTCGCCTATGGATTTGAGGATGCAAGCACACAGGTTACTTTGGGATGCTCTTGATTATATTGTCTCTGTGGAAGCTGATGCATTCTTCCCTGGTTTTCACAATGATGGTGGTGGATGGCCGGATTTTGGTAGTTTGGTTATGGGACAACGGCTTTATGAGAGTGCTTCTTCCAGAACTTATAGACCTGACAGGTTAGATGAGCATTTAGCTGACATCATGAATTTTGATGTGTTAGTGCTTTATGCAAGCAAACTCACCCAAATTCTTTTTGATGCTTAATCTTTTACTATATTCTCCTGAATTTTCTGCAAAGTTAATGTGATGTTCTTTAGATTATAATAGAAAAAGTACTGGTAGCTGTGAGTATAAAAGCTTTACAGTTTTAATGTCTAGATGTGCTGTAACAATGGATAATCACCATATTAACATCTTCCTGTTGTTTCTCATTTAAATATTTATTTTTTGGTCTTATCTACTACATCTAAAGCAGTAAAGTTTTAACTACTAGTTAAAGGTAACCTTTGTTACCTAAGATTTATGCATCTGGACTGTACTTCTCTTACATTTTTTATTTTTTGTTCTTTGAGCAGAAAAATTCTTGTGGAACTATTCAACATTACTCGTGAGAATATGTACCATCCCAAGCACAATTGGACACTTTCGGTGAAGGAACATTTGAACGAAAGCTTGGATGAAAAGGGCCTCATTAGGCAAGCCTTATTGTCAAAACCAGTTTCATTCCTTTCACACCCACTTCCTGAATGCTCTTGTAGAATCTCGTCTGCCAAGGTCCCAAATCAATTAAAAAGTAATGATGGTCGACTACTGTTTGGTGGTGAAGATGAGTGCCCCAAATGGATTCAGCATGGTCAATCGGTTTCCATGGAAGCAGGTGGTAAAAGTGAAGACACTGAACTGTCAGAATATGAAAATGATATGGCTGAACTGCCTGAATCTGATGATGACGACGGCAAAAATAGCACAATTTTACCGTTTGATCAGGATGATGAATGGGATCCCAATGACTAGAATTGGATATGCAAATCGTCTGGTTCCCGGGTTTTATCATGAATTCACTTTCGGGCAATTTCTTCTGGGATGTAATTCTTTTTGGGGAGAGAAGGTAACATGCAAAGGTCATTTTTTTATTTCATACTTCCAGCTTTTAGTACTTGGAAGAAATAAGTCTCAACATTTTTTCTTTTTGAGTATATTGAAGAAATCTTCCGGTTACAGAAAAGAAAAGTAGTTGTATACCTTCATACGTTGAAACTTTTTCAACATGACAAAGGTGGGAAAGACTGATGCAGTGATGACAAGATGATCACAGTATGTCAGAATCAGAAGCACTTAGAATCTTCTGTTGGGAACTGCATACGTTAATCATTGGAGAAGTTGAATGAGGATGTTGGAATTTCATAGTTCCATCTGAATTTCTGTGCTGTGATCCTTGAGTTACAGAATTTTATTTCGTACCTTGTTAACTGCATTTTCCGCTTGAGTGTAAATTTTGCTTCGGATTAATATCAATGATAAAGAGATTTTTTTTTTTTTKCCTTTGTTGGGGTGATACTTCTATCAGGCATGCTATTTCTTCTCATTGTTAATATGTTTAGATATGCAATCTGCGATAATGTTGCAGCTCACAGGCTTGAAAATGGCTTAAGGTTGTGCAGTTGATGCTATTGTGGAAACTGTCATGATATCGGAATTTGTGGACCATTAGTTATGTGTAATACAAGGATTTCCAGAATGATTTGCTGCACTTCACCGGCCGAGATGTTTCTGCTAAAGATTGTGAAAAAACGTCAAATGGACCCAATAGCAATCTCTCAATTTTCTGGGAACAAAATGTGAGTGGAGCCCACCTATAAGTTATGAATACTAATAAACATTAAAGAAAATTTTCGTTCATGGTAGCGTATTGGTGCTTGGTTAAAAACTTGTATTTTACATTAAAGTACGTTACTTGCATATTGTGCATATTGATCGGTCAGCGCTCCATATGCATGGCAATGGCATCAACGCACGTGATCCAGGAAATCCTCAAGTTCTGCCCTCATTCAATGCTTGAAGTCAGACATGGCCAATACTTTATAAGCCAATTTGTTTTAGAATACTAATTTCTACCTCGATTACCTTATTTATCTGAGAAATGAGATTTGGTTTTATTAACAATTAGATTCCGGAGGTCTTCTGACTTCTTATATCTAGCGTACGTTCGTAATAGAGGTGCTAATATAAGTTCTGGTAAACTATAAAAATCAAAGTTCTAATTTAAAAATCTATAAATCTATGGATTACCCCAAACCTTAGAATTATTTTATTAGTGTAAAGTTTTCAGTGTAAACTTAGGAGAGATACATATATTTTACCCTTTCCAAGAATTATGGGTCTCATCAGGCAGGATCTCGAAGGGAAAATCACTGGTAGAAAACAATATTTTTGAAAATCAAACAAATGAATAAATAATTACTCCTCCGGTACATCAAAGAATATGGAAACATATATTTTCAAGAAACATGGTACAATACAATTGTGAAAAGTGAACATAGCAGGAAATCGAGCTTTGCTGGATCAGAACTCAAAGAATAAACTCGCTTTGAAATATGACCTCGATTAATTAACAGGAATTGCCGGATTGGCCCGCGGGGTATCAATGAAAGAACTCATATAACACTTTTGTACATTACAAATGGCAGAGCAGCTAAGCACCCTTGTTGCTACTCCACGGCTTGATCACTGCGACTACTATGATTACAACAATGATGAGAAGAATGATGATAGCAATGCACATCCATTTCCTGGAACTCTTCTGCAACTTCTTCGCCTTTTGGAGAGCAGTATTTCCTGACTGCACATGATCTACGGCACTAGACACCTGAAATGGGAAAAGAAGCATGAAAAAAGTTAACACCATTTAAGCACCCTGAGAACTACATATCTACTCATGCAATGTCTTGCAAGAATGTGGTCAATATTACCTTTTCAATCATAAATCTATATTCATGTTGATATTCTGATAGTCCATATTACCTTTTTTGATCATAAAGTTGTACAAAAGCAGATGATTTTAATTAGGCTTAATTATTTTTTCCATTCTTTACTGGTACATATAAGAATGAGTTCAATTTACCTGAGATTCTATGTTGTCAAGCATGTCTCCTTGTGCATCCACTAAAACCGCCATATCCAGAAAGATCTGTGTAAGACTTGTGTAATTAATATATGAAATAAAGATACATGCTCTCTTTTCGACATTGAATTAGATTCTGGTGCTAACGAAACCACATTAGAATTTGACTTATAAAATTCCAAGTCAACTACGATGGTTTATTAGAAAATTCAGAATGAAAAGTCATTTG
>JANLJB010029638.1:273-16555 GCA_026212285.1 Bursera cuneata
ACAAGAGAAGATTTTGCAGAGAGGGAAAAAATGTATAGAAGTTGGAAATTATTCACTTGAGAACAAATAAAAGTGGTTCTCATTTTTGTTGAGAATGATGCAGTTCCTGAGAACAAAATGACTAACCAAACATTTGTTACACAAATTCTATTAAACTTACGTCGAAATAAACATACTAAAAGTGCTGACAAGAGGTAACCACATGAGCCATAGTTTTTCTTTAATTTACATCTCACATTTACATCTAAAACCTTAATTTATGTCTTTAAAATTTAGACTTAAAAAAATAATGGAAACTATTTTTTATCTCTTTAGTGCTCTTTAAATGAATGTACTTCCAAAATAAACTCTAAAACCCTAACACTAGTATTTATGGAGATCTAGACATTAGGTAATCTTACTCATATGAAGATTTAAATTCCTTGTTACTTTTCCACTTGAATTAAAATTATCATCTCCCTTATAAATGATAATCCGATATGGAATTTTAGGGTCTGTTTGGATACCTCTTTGCAACATTGATAGTGTTTTTGGTTTGGTATGAGTTTATAGGAATTTGTATAATAAGTGGTTGGTCAGTCTTAAAACACATAGAACGGGTAGTAAAGGTACAAACAAGGCTTTACATCGTTCTTACAAAAATGAGAACCACTTTTATATGTTTCCATGTGGATAATTTCCAAAAAGTACACTTTCTCTGTCCTTGCTACATCTTCTGTTCTACAAGTATTTGAATTATTTTATGCATATTTATCTGGTTTTTTTACTTTTTTTAACTTTCTAATCAGATGCATTCTTATTACAAAACATATAATCAAACACTTTCTCTATCATTCATTCTCCTTGAAAAACATATAAACAAATCTTCTTTTTTCATTTTAATATGAAAAGAACTTGAATATGTTGCAATTTCTGCTTGGAGGGTTGCAAGTGATGCCATCTGACACAAAAGTTTATTTAGCATATTTTCCTACTACTGGATATGGCTACTTGATTCTTTGAGTGAAGAGGAAAAGAATTCTTTAAGTATCCATTAGTTCCTTTTGAGCTATGAAGGTCTACCTAGGTTGGCTTTGATTTGCTTGTTTCCCTATTGGGCCAAGCTTGAATCTTAGGTTCACACCGCTTTTGTTTTTGAGAATGCTCTTAATCCTTAGGCTTAGCATGTCGTTTGGAAGCTCTGCTCATACAAACAAGAGTTGTTATTTTTTTTTTTTTTTAAATAAATGCGAAAGAAATGCTATTTATTGGTAACAAATGTACCCCTGATTAGACTTGAAATATGTGTCAGGTACTCTGGTTTTCGCTGCTACATAACATGCTGGATATTGACATGGTTGTTTTTAGTTCTAATTGCATGAAAATAACTGAAGTGAAAGTTAAAACGATTTTGGTAAATTAAAAAAAATAAAAAATTATTTAGCTTGCATAGAGACTGAAACTTTTGTAACCAGACATATGCTTTGTTAAACCATGGATGGAGCAAAAGAAATGATGAAAATTTTCACTTTCAACTGTTACAAGGGTTATGAAACTGACAGAATTGGTTCTTGGGTTGTTTATCTGACATTTAATTTTAGGTAGGAAAGTTACCTATTTAACCTTTTGTCTTTGTGGATGAAAAATGTGGAAGTTCTTTATTCTTAACACATTTTAAATATTAATCTCTCTGTGGGTATGTGTTATTGCAAATAATTTATGTTGCTATCAACTTTGTATGGGCAGTGTGCAGTGAATTTCAGTTCAGAGAGCATTCCCAATGGCATTGGTTATGGAGGACGTGTTAATCACTTCGGTCTGTTTCTCTCAGCAAGCTTTGATCAAGGGCACACACTCAGTTGTACCACATTTGGCAGCCCTTGCCTTTCCAAGACCAATAAAATATATCCAGAAGTGATAGAATGCTGGGGAGTTATTAAAGGATCACAGCAAGAGAGAGAGGATGCTATCAAGGGTACGATATTAGAAAGATTTAAGGAGGACCGCCATATGCTTAACATGGTTGGACTCGCAAATTCGAGTGAGTAATGTTATGAGATTTTCAACACCATATAGTTATCGTTTGTGGCTTTGAATGGTTTGTACAATTGGCAAAATCACCTTCTAGCTAGTAGTTCTCACCCTACAATTATCTGATTGTGATGGGTACTTGATGCCATATCTATTGGGGTTTTTATAGTTTCCAGCTTTAGAGAGACTGTAAAGTTTCCTTGACACAAATACTTGTATCTAGTCTAAAACTATGATCTCTAGGAAAAGGGYGAGGACTAGATTAGCCGCTTTGCTGTACACTGTTTCTCTCGTATTTTATGGCAACACTTGTATTTAGGACTACCTGGTATGAGGATTAGATTAACCTCTTTGCTGTACACTGTTTCTCTYGTATTTTATGGCAACATATATTTAGGACTACCTGGTATGTTGCTAGAAAAAAAAGAAAAGAGGTTACTCTTATCCTAGAAAATAAAGAAAAATAAAGAAAATACGGATTTTGTAAGGGTCATTAATTCTTCAATACGGAGATGGTAGAAGAAGGTTATATTATCTTTATCTATTGATTTTCATTTTTATAGGTCTTAAAATTCCCAACAATAAATGTTTTTTTCCTAGTTATTGTATGCGACTGTTATAGATAGTGAGATTGGAATGTTGTCAGCATCCCTCTTGTGGAAATTTCAATACTAAGAACCAGTTTCTCAAGTCATGTGGGGAGCTGAGTAAAGCTGAAGTTACCGATTCCCAGCAATTTCCATAAATTATGCATAAAAGTGAAAAATGAGAAGATCATATAGCAGGTTTTTGACTCTGATAACATGTTATTTTCTAAATGAGCATATATATGCCAAAGCCAGCAAGATCATCCAAACTATCAAATGCTTTAACCCCAAGTCAGCCTTGTCATTTATATGCAGTGTATATTTTTTTGTGATTATAATAATGAACTTGTAATAGCAAACGATGTATTTATAAGATCAACAGTTGGATTAGTAAATGAACATTGACACAACAACTAATAGAAGATCTATAACTGTAACGACAAATGTGTAATAGCAACTCTACATTTACCTTACATTTAAGAAATTAAGAATAGGTTTGGAATAATAACTAGGGGATTTTAAAATTTTGACCCAAGTTAGGATGTTGAAAATTGATCTGTTTTTTTAAAACTTAAATATCCTTATTCATCGGATACTCGATTATGAATTCAATTTTTTACGATTTTAATTTCTACATAAATCAATTTTTTTTGAAATTTATATCAATTATGAATTTAACTTCAGTAAGTGTGAGGTTAAATTTGAAGGGGATATTGACTTAAAAAAATCTTGTTCCAAAGCACTCTAAAGTCAATACTTGTGTGTAATTAGGAGATAAAATAAGAAAGTTACGTTACTAAATGGAATGTTACATAGGAACAATGATTTATTTAAATCTTCAAACATATAAGTGCCTAAAATAAGAGAGAATATTTTATACAAGGATTGTATGATCAAGTCATGCGGCTGACTAAGATTTGAGAGATGCAATAAGTTCGATGGTAACTAGTAGAGTAAATGGTTAAATTCTATTACCGTACAACGCTCCCCTTCTATTGTTATTTCTAAGATTTGAGTGTTGTACAATAATAAATTTTTATGCTTACTCGTTAATTAATATCCAGTTGTCACATATTTATTTTAACTATATCTTTCAAATCTTGGCCACCTACTGATCAATCATATTAATCTTTTTATGAAATATTTTGTTTCAAGTGCTCTGTAAATACTCCTCTTTACTATATTTTTACTATATTTGAGTGCTTTGTAAATATTTTTAGCTCTATTTTGTGTCATCTTAAACCCTTAAAACTCCTCTGTACACCCATTTTCTCAATGCACCCCCTCTTAAAATTTAAAAACTAAACATTTAATTTATACACCCCTTTGCAACCCAAAATTAACACTATAGAAGTCAAAACTAATTAAACCTAATATGAGTTATAAATTAAAACTAAATTTAATTTAGATTCTTTGATATTCTTTGTTTTTGTGTGCAAATAATGGGCTGACTTTTATTATTGTTTGTTTCCCTTCTTGTGATTACCTTTTATCAATAAAAAAAATAATTAATTTTTAATTTGACAAAGGTTTTTGGAAGAAATGGGGTATCTTAGAGAGAAAATAAATTCAATTTCTTGATTTGTTTAACCAAAGTATTAATAAATAAAGATGGATTATGAAAACTTGAGAGTTACTATGTTCATGATAATTTGATTTAAAATTGCATGTCTTTTAAATACATTTGCAAATTAAGGAGGTTAAACATTTGTGATAAATAGAAAAAAGAAGAAGAGTTTAAGAAGAATAAAAAATGTCTTTCAAAGTAATTTTTATTTAAGGATATTTTAGTATTATAAATTTTGTAGAAAAAATGGGTGTAGAGAGAAATTTTGGGGGTTTAAATAGCCCCACCATTCTTAAATTATAAAATTGTAGAAGGGTGGTGCTATGTGAACCCCTAAATGCACTTTATATACCTCAATTTCAATTGTTAAATAAATAACTAAATACCTATGAATCAAATTACTACTGAGAACATAATAAAAGAACATATTTATTAAAATAAAAATAATAATATAATATACATCATATATATTTCTATTTTTTCAAATCGTAATTGTTTTTTATCGAACAAATATAAACATATCTATCTAAGAAGAAATTGTAATACCCCAAGAATGTGAAATAGTGAAATTTCTGGGAATAGTGAAATTTTGGTGTTTTGGCATGTATTTGGATGATATGAATGTATGATGTTGTATATGAAAAATGTTGGATGAGTTGTAAAGCTGGATCTGGGGCAGAAGAATCATGCCACGACATAGAAGGAATCACGCTGCAGCGTAGGAAGGAATCTGGACGCAAGACTAGGGCTGGACACGGGTCGGGTTGGGTTTGGCCCAACCCCAAAAACCCGAACCCGATCGGATCAGAAAAATGAACCCAAATTCGGGTTTTAAAAAAAATGAACCCGTCGGGTTCGGATTGTCGGGTTTGCGTCGAGTTGGTCGGGTTAGAAGGTATTAATTTTTTGCTATTCAGATCGGATTTGTTGGATTCGGATCTGGTTTAATTCACATGATTTTATATAATAAATAGTATTTGTTTAAACAATGTAATTGAAATGAGGTGTAACTAAGTGGTAAGCTTGTCAGAAGTGCAAGAAATGGTGGAGGGTTCAAATCGTACTGTCCGTAACCTATTTCAAACATTTTCCATAAAATTCCTTCAGGTCGGGTTTTCAGAGCCCAACCCGAAAAAAATCCGAACCCGATCAGGTTAGAATATTTGGACCTGAAGTCAGGTTTTATTATTGGGCCAACCCGACAAAAACCCGATGGGTCGGGTAAATTTGCCTAGCCCTACGCAAGACAAAAAGTTCGTGCCATGGCGTAGAATGAATTACGTCGCGGTGCTGTTGGATAGAAAGTTTGCACTGCGGCATAGATGTGATTATACTGCAGGCTGATGCAAGATTCTTGAATTTGAAGGTTTCAAAATTTGCATCTAGGTCCCAAAAATCTCAAAAACTATATAAACCCATAAAGTCCAAAACATTCAGAAAACACCAGAAACACTCCCCCCTACCGGATTCTGACGTCATTGTCATTGCCATCATAGCGACCGCGAACACTGGTGCCACCACCCCAGCCAGAATCGTCTCGGCCTCCTAGTTTTGGTCATTGCCTCAGTTTCCCAATCCACCACCAGAATCCACTGGATTGATGCCGTGAAAGTCTGTCTCGCCAGAAATGAATCTCCCCCTTCGTTGTAGCCTGCTATTGCCACCAGTCAGGATCCCTTCGTCTCGGCTAGATGATCCCAGCCGTGGTCTCCGATTGGCTATCCAGTACTCCTATCGTCGTCGGTCTGCTATGGAAGACAACAGCTTATTTGTCGCCAATTTGCTGTTCCCGGTGTCGCCAACCTCCGCTGCCATTGCCATTATCTTTAACTAGGTGAGACAATCCGATGGGGGTCCTAGCTAGCCGAGATTCGCCGTCGATCGGTATGCCAATATCCGCCATTGAAGAGGCTTGTAACAACTAGTATCAATCGGCCCCCTCTAGCTTGCAATCTTGCATCTGCACCCCTGCCCTGCGCTTTATCCCGGTACCCCTACAGGTTTCGGGTTTGGCTATTTCACCTCTGTCTTTTACAAAACGGTCTTGATATTTGCTGATTTTGTAGTTTCACCCCTTTAGTGGTAAATTTTAATACTCCCCCTTGGGTTTGATTTTATTTTGATTTGCCTCATGGTTCCAAAGACTCAACTAAGTCCTCCTGCATCGAAGACTCCACAAAAGGGCCTCTCGTGAATAGACAGAGTTTGTGTAACAAAAGAGAAATGTGTGAGAGAGAGAGAGAGAAAGAGGAGAAAGAAAGGCCAAGGGAGTTGCTATTCATCGATTCGAGGTAAGGATTTTTCTTCTACGCTATTCCTTACCATTTTGGTTTAAATTTGCTTGAGTGTGAACATAGGTTCAATTTGTGTGAGACCCTTGTGATGATTTTGTGATGTTGCATTGGATTAATGTATGAATGTGATGTGAGGACGAAATTGAATGATTTGTGTGTGATTGTATGGTGAGATTATATGGGATAGTGGTCATGTGCTTGTGTCAATCTCGTGTGTTGATTTTGAGGTTTTATCCATGGGAGTTGTCTAAATTATGTTGTTGGATTTCGGGTATTTTGCTTGTTTTAGGTGATTGTATTGTTCACTATGGGGCAGATTGGTTGTATCTTGTTTGGTGTGTGTGTGTTGTGTAATAAGAATAAGAATCCGATGTGGATATAGGTATTATATGTGTTAGTGGTAGTGTAATGAATGGACATATAATATGAAATTGTAGATTAGGTGAGATATGTGTGATTGTGTGGCCATGTGGGCCAGTGGTTTGTGATGTGTTGATTGAGAGTGAAAATTCATGTTGGACCTGGATGGGTCTAGCTCTGGACATAAAATATAGGGGAATATAGATGGTATGTTGGTGCTAAGCCTTGTATAGGCCCAGCTCTGTACCCGGGATCCAAGGAAAGCACTAACGAGGATATAGTGTTAGGCCTTAGATGGGCCCAACTCTGTATGTGAGATCTAAGGAAAACACTAGTGGTTTGTGATATGTTGATTAAGAGTGAAAATTCATGTTGGACCTAGATGGGTCTAGCTCTATATGCGGGATCTAGGAGAACATGGTGGTATGTTGGTGCTAGGCCTTGGATGGGCCTAGCTTTGTATGCGGGATCTAAGGAAAGCACGAATGAGGATCTAGTGTTAGGCTTTAGATGGGCCCAACTTTGTACGCAGGATCTAAGGAGAACACTATATTGGAAAATTTGTATATGTGACTGTTAGTTGAGTTTTACGATAATGGATATTGTTGAGTTACTGTGAAAATGATATGACTGTTATGATTGTGATATGATAATGTGATGCATGTGTTGTGATTGTGAGTGAAATTTTTTGGTAGTGAAATCGGTGTGTGCATGAGTGAGATAATGAAATGGCTAGATGGATTACCATGATTATTCTCACATCATTACAGATGATGGGTGGATCGTTTGATGCATGCTTTAGACTTGAAATGTTACAGAATTGTATAGTTGTACAAATTTCTATTAGGCTGTATTACTCATCCCTTCCTCCATAGGTACCCGAGGTCATGAGTCCAGAGGTGGAGTTCTGGAGCTTACACAGAGGATCTCAGACAATCTTTAGGTTATACTTAGGTATTTTAAGTTGTATTTCATTTTTGAGATAATGTGTAAAACTTATTTTTTCTGTACAAATGTTTTGATTAAAACATTTTATTTTATTTTATTGATTTATTTAATTCATACCTCGGCATTCCTGTATAAAGGGGTTTCGGGGTGTGATGGAAATCCTCTAAATAATTCTTTTTTCCTTTGCCAATAAAGTAGTTAAAACAAATTATAATTTGTTGCTAGGGTATAAAGAAAGTTTTAGCATTGATCAGTGTCAGACCTAGGATTTTATTAAAGGAGAGTACCTTGTATATTTTAATATCTATAATTTGTTTTATAAACTATGATGATATAAGAAATTTATTAAAAAATAAAAAAAGTACACAGAGATTAGGAGTACATAATAAATCTTACCCCTAGAATAAATGCTAAAAAATAATAAAAAAACAAAAAACAAAAAACAAAATGTAAAATACTAATATTTGTCGTTAATTTATTCAACAAATACAAAACCATAATTGTTTCCCACGAGTTTTCATATTTTTTTAATGCTATCAAAAATATCTTTCTCCTTGTTAATGCTAATGCTATCAAAATATATTTCTCGGTGTATTTAAGTAAGCTATCATTCATTTATTTATCATCTATTTGATTGCATGATTCAATCTTCAAGATATTGATAGCAAAAAATGTCCTTTTTACAGTGGTTGTTGCAACCAGAAGAATTAGTACCAATGTCCAAAGCAAATAAACCAATGGGTAAAACACTATGAACAAATTAAATATTAAAAAGTCTATTTAACATAATTTTTAATGCAGTAATGCTATGTGTATAAAGTCTGTATCTCAATTGATGTGATATCGTATGAGTTGTAAGGTGAATATATGAAAGTTAAAACTATAAATATTGATAAATTTACATTACAATTTATATGATACCATATCACTTTTAAGATATAAAGTTAAGATACAAACTTTGACCCATAGCATTATTGTTTTTAATGATATATACTTTCTTTATTCTATTTAAAAATAAATAAATAGATAGATATGATACAATTATCATATATAGTACATAAATTATAAAAAAAAATAGTCATTACCACTCACTAGGATTTCTTCAAATTTGGACTCAAGAAACAATCAATTGATTATTTACAAGCTATTAAAAAAAAAGATGAGAAGAGAAAGATATAATTTGTCTAAAATTAATTTAATAAGAACCAAGAAAATCTATGTAAATTAATTTATGAAGTAAAAAAAATTCCAATATCATAAACTTACTTTTATTGAAGAAAGAAGAAGTTTGTGGTTGTGTGTGTAGGTGTAAGGAGGGAGGCAACTGTAGCTTCCAGAAAAAAAGAAAAAGAAAAGGTAACTATAAAAGTTTAATTAGGTTTTTATATAAGGGTACAAATATAACAAATGAAAATGAGAGGCTATAATTGTTATTGTAGAACTTACGAGGCCTCTTGGGTCCATATATAGGTCCGTCTTTGGTATTGATCTCAGTTGTAATGGAAAAAGAAAGTCGACAAAAATAAGAAAGATAAAAAATTTTGAGACTAATTTGGAGGGAAAACGGATGAAAATAAGAAAGAGAAATAAAAGAGACAATTCATGAGAGCTTGTCTAGTATTACTACACTATTAGTTTTCATTCACGCAACGCATATTGCCTTCTTGTGGAGATAGATTTATTTTAATCATAAAAATAGATAAGTTCTCTCAAACACTTCTGAATTTGTGTTTGATTAGGTATCTCTATTTTTATAAATTATTCTTCCTAAATAAGGGTATATATGTTTTTAAAGGGTTGTCAAAAATTGAATTTAAATTTTAAAATCAGTAAGGAGTATTTTGAGAAATAGAATGTCCAGAGACGTTCAGTATCATATAGCTCCACCTCTTGTAGAATTACTTTAATGATTTTTTTTTTTGATAGATACCAAATTGGGGTGAGATCTTTCTTTCTGAAGCCAAGGTATTCCCATAACAATAACGACTTACACCTATTATGCCTAAATAGGATTATTATGGCTTTTAGACAAGGTAAACCTCCGGCAGAAGAACAGTAAGCCAGGATTATAAGAGAAGAATTGTTCAAACCATTATAAGGACAAATCTGGGAAATAATGATTTTCTTAAGAATTCTATAAGAAAAGGAAAAGGGGAACAATTTAGTAATACATAATGGAGAGAGAGATTTTTTAATTTTCTATGTTCTTCGTTCTTGGATTCTAACCTCTGGGAATATTCTCTGTGGCGACCTGGAATCCCCTATACAGAAATCCCGAGGGCCACTATGTAAATATATAAAATAAAAGCAATTACAATTAAAACTATTTAAATAAAACATTTATACTGAAAAACGGGTTATAAAATTTTTCTTTTTAAAATAAATACACAAACGACTCACTCTGTCTACCTAGGCATGCCTAAACCATCCGAGATCCTCTATGTGAGCTCTGGATCACCTCTACTAGACTCCTGACCGTGGATATCTGTGGAGGAAGGGATAAGCAACACAGCCCAGTAGGAATTTCTAACACTATACAATTCTATAACATTTTAACATTCAAGCATGCATTAAACAACTCACACACATCATTTCACTATCAGAGAGTCTCATACAGTCATAACCATTGTAGCACATGCGCGATAGCTATACATCTCGACCACAACAGTCACATCTATGTATACAAATTTCCACCCTAGTGTTTTCCTTAGGCTTCGAATCTGTCGACCACCTAAGGCCTAACACTAGTATCACAACATGATTGTTGTTCTTGGGCTCAAGATCAGCTGGTCACCTCAAGGCCTAACACTCAAACTATATCACAACTGTTTTCCTTGGGGTCCGGTCCAGCTGACCAACTCAAGGCCTAACACCTAAATCATATCAAGGGTGTTTTCCTTGGGCTCCATAGTGATTGGCCACCATAAGGCTTAACACTGTCATCATATCATATCACCAGTGCTTTCCTTGGGCTCCAGTTTAACTGGCCACCACAAGGCCTAATACTATCATCATATTATATCACCAGTGTTTTCCTTAGGCGGCCTAACACTATACTATCAATCACACCGGGATCACGCTCATAAATATCAAGGCGATCCTTCTCACATTGGACTACTGCGTATTCACTAGTCAGTCCTAAATACCATTCATACAATCCGTACTCATAACATCTAGTCCCATGACCGTTCACTCATCACCACTAGCCTGTGCGATCTCACTCACGTATCGCTCAATCATATCTCATCCATCTCTTCCCGTGTATGCCCTCACATGGCTCACGTGTCCAATTTACCGTATCACATATACTCACATACGTCTCGTGTCCCATATGTCTCATTACTCTCGGACACGTTCTCAGACACTTCCTGTGTCTCAACCATCCCGTAACACATGAGTATCGTATCACTCGTATCCTATCCGTCTCATCCCACACATGCATTAGTGCACAGTATCTCGCATCCCAACTATCTAGTTATCTCACCACTCAATCTCGTCCAATCCATGACTTACGGACACACGAGTGTCACCCGCGTATCTTCTATCCTATAACGTATCATCACTTATGTATTCTCGTACTATTGTCGTATCCTCACGTACCATCACACGTGGTGCCCATAATCCATAATCCACTCCGTATTCACAATACGACGACACAATCAAATGTGTTCGTCCAATTTCTCAACTAACTACGTATTTTCGTAAAACTGTACACATATCTGTAACGTCCAGAACCATCAATATATCTAATGTCCTAGTTGTAAATTATACACTTTCTATTCCCTAAGCCATAATACAATTTAAATCCACATGCACGTAAAATGAAATAGAAAAGTATCGTAGAAACCCCTACCTTGATATCGGTACCGTAGCTTTCGGATCTCCTTTTCCCTCTTTTCCCTCATCTGTATCATAAATTCATACATCCCAGTGGTCTCGGATGAGTCCTCAGAGTCACGGGGTCAAAACCATGTAAAATAGTAATCGGGGGTTAAAATGATATTTTACACTTTGGGGGCTTTATCGTAAATTTATAAACTATACAAATTCACTAAGTGGGTGTGAGATTGCTAACCTGAAAACCCATAGGGGTCCTTGGCAAAACACATGGCAGGGGATAAACTACCAAATTTCAAAACAGCAGGGGGTGTATGGGGGTGAAACTGCCAAGTACACAAACGGAGGGGGCTGACGAATTAGCTAGGGGTAGCCGTGAATGGTGTCCACTCACCAAAAAACTGATCGGCAGCTAGGAATGGCGCACGGCCACCACTACCGAAATCATCTCGGTGAGCTGAGTGCAACGGCACCGGCGGTGAGGCAAGATGGTGGTCGGAAAGGGCAGATCAAAGACATGGAAGTCGAATAGTCTTTTCCCATTTTCTGGCTATCTAGACATCGAACGGTCGATCGGGGACCAATTTCGAGATCCTCAGGTAGAGAGGAAGAGATCCTGACTGGTGGTGTCAGCCAATATCGCTAGAGGAGGGAGATTGTCGTTGACATTACCAAATTTTTCTGGCATCGTTTCGGTTTATCCCGACGTCGGACCGAAGAACGGAGGCCACCACCGGACTCCTCAGGCAGAGAGCTTTTCAATGCCACCAGCCACAACAGCTAACTCGCAGAATATGAACAATCACCGACGATGGTAGAGAATGTCGATTTTTCGGCAAGCAAGGGTGTTCCTTCAGTTTCTTGAATGTCTTGGCCTCCAACACAGTTTATATAGATTTTGGGGTCCTGAGGACTTTCTACAATTTTCCAAACCTAACCGAATTGCACGAAATCATCCTGAAACCCTGAAATCTCGATATAAACTCATCCTCATCTATATTCCACTCCCGTGGCCCTCAAAATCCACAAATCGGATACTAAAAACGAAAAATCCATGAACTCGTAAAAATTATATTTTTGTCCACTTTTCTGTGAACTCCCGAAAACCTCCAAATACTCATGTACACGACGTCCTCACGTCCATGACACCTCCTATACGTAACAAATATATACTTTTACGATTTTATACTTTGAAATCTTTCACTTACACTCCTAAATCACTATTTCTGAAAATCCGGGTTACAACATTCTCATTTTGTAGATAAAACTTACAAAGTCTCATCCTCTGTTGAGGTAAGAGCTTACGTCATTTGATTCTCATGAGAGAATCTATTACATAATAAAAAAAAAAAAGAGAAAAACATGAAACATGCTAGCACACCTATCACATGAAAAATATAAAAAGAAGAAAAAATACTAACACATATTACATGCCTTGAAAACATAAGACATGAAAAGTATAAAAGTGACAGGGCACACTACATGCCAAATTTGAAAAGCTAAAAAGTATAAAACATGCTTTTGTTAAACAACTGTACTGGTAGGATGTTAGAGGTTGAACTTTGATTCTTAAGAATCGACAAGTGATTCTACATTCAATAATTCAAGTTATTCTAGCTGTTCATGGTCATATCCTAATAGGTCCATAGAGATATCATGAGATCTGTGAGAGAGTCTAGCTGTGGAATTGTTGGGAGTTGAGAAAGTGCTATTAGGTCACCTTTGTCCATGCTATATAGGTCCTAAGAATCTTGGAATATTGAGTTATTCCAATTCTGAGCTGGTTCCTCCTGTGAAGCTTGTGGAACTTGCGAACATTACCTTTGTAGTGGAGAATGAGTTGAAAAGATTGGGTTGGCCCAATCAAACTTTGAATAAAATACTTTTCTACAATGCACCATTTCTTTTAAGCATTAAGGTGGAATGGAATCCCATGAAGCTTCATATTTGATATTTGGCCATATCTCTGGAGGAATTCTGGAGTTAGTCCTTGAAATTCATCTTTGGAAATCTTGGTATTCTTGATGATACTTCTCCTATTGTTTAGCTAAATTGTAGAGAAAAACAACATACTCTTAGACCTGAAGAAAAAACTGTAAACCATAAAAAAAAATACTTGGCCTTTTGAATAGAAGAATGACATGTTTTGAGGCCTTAAGACTTCTGAGGTTTCCATCTTTGTTAATTAGATGCTGGAAATAACTTTTCCACCATGCGAGATTGTTGAACCAAGTAAGAAAGGTTCTGAGACAACCAAAAGGAGTTCTGATTATGGCATGGAAATCTTTTTGGAACCAGCTAAGAGTATATGAGTGGTGAATTCAATGCTGATAGTGTACTATTACATTAAATACCACAAGAACCATAAGATGTTGGCGCTGAGGTCTCTGAAAGGGTTTTTGAGGTTAAAAATGTACATGTAAGGCAAATCTTGATAGATTTCTAAGCTTCCAAACACGTGGCCCTTGATGAAGTAACACTGCTGTATAATAATTCATCATCTGTTGATGGAGATTTTCTGGAGAATGGAAAATAATCTTCTAATAGGATTGGAACATCTGGAGGTTGAAACTCAAGGGGCGATGGATACACCATATGAAAAATAAGAAGGAATAAAGTTGAAGTCTTGTGAGGACGAGTTAAAAGATCAGTAAGACAATTTTCCTTGCCAGAAATGTGTTTAACCTTGAAGAAAAACTATGTGAACCAAGAAAACCATCTGAGCAATTATGAATAAGGAATTTGCTAGGATTTAAATTCAAGCATTCGGAGAAAAGCACTCATATCCATTTCAATGAGGAACATGTGGCCAATAAGATGGAATTGAAATTTCTCAATTCCTTATTTAACTGCCAAAATTTATTTGAAATCACACATTTTGTTTGAAATTTTCCTTCTTGGTTTATTTTGTTAACTTGAAAATTTTTCAAAAAAAAATCTCAAGAAAAAGTATTAGGATGACTTTAAAAATAGCTTTGTAAGACAATAATGATTTCTAATACCATATCGTAAAAAAAAAGGATATTTATTTGAGCCCCCAGAAGAATGCATTGAAAATAGTCAACATTCTACTTTTCCTAAACTAACATTGGATCCCTTAAACGTAACTCTCTTTAAAAAGTTATTTATTTTAATTGATAAAATACCATTTTTACCCTTTTTTTCTCTTCTTCTCTAAATTTTGCTTATTCTTCACAAAATTTGTTTACCTCCTCTCAAACATAGCACAAGATGAAGGTAGATTCCTTTTGGATATTTATAATACACAAGGGTCCTTTCATCCTTAGGCTGCTTCCCAGCAAGGTGCCTTGGAACGCCATACATAGCCACAAACGCTGTAGATCAAACGCTGACTAATGGAATGGTTTGCTTTCTGCCAAAAGTTAAACATTGTCGATCAAACCCATACATAGCCACAAAATCAACACTTATAGCCACCCAAACCACTTAAACAGCCAAAACCACCACCATACACAACCATAAAATCAACACCGACAACCTCCTCCACCTCTAAAACCCTAATCACAATCTAAATCACCCACAACCACAACAAACAATCAACATAAGAATATCTTCACCCAAACCACCTAGACAACCAACAATCACCATAATAGAGACCATTACCTATCACCGAAACATTTTCATCATTTTGGCTTTAGGGACCCCATGATAACAAACCCTAATTTCCCTAATTCGAGACCCATAATCCCAGAAAAAAAAAAAGAGAATAAGGGAATTTAGGATGTTTTTATGGGTGTTGTAAAATCAGAAAAAGAGATTATGTCAAGATAATTCGTGAAAAGGGTTTCTATGTCGATCAAAATTTGTTGTGGGTTTTAAGGTTGGAGTTGAGGAGGAGAAAGCCTAGATAATATGGTGATGGTTTCATAAGGGTTAGTTTTAAAGGAAGAGTGGCTCACCTAGAGAAGGAAGAGCAAAGCATATGGTGAAGGATGTAGGAGCAGGGACTCTGGTAGAGGCGGAGAATTTGGAGAAGTTGTGAATGGGAAGGTGTGAGCTTGTTACATATATGGGAGTTGGTTTTATTGTTGGAGTGTGTAGAAAATTGAGGTTGATTAGCTTGAAATGGTGTTTAGGTGTTGGTTTGATTCTGGTTAAGTCTGATGAAATTTGAAGCTTATATATCTCTTACTTACCGGTAATTTTTCAAAAAGATTGATCCTTTCGCAATAGAACTTTTACCTTTTCATGACTGAATGAAGATATGAAGAAATTGAGGTTTTGGGTATTTGTTATGAATAAGAGAAGATGTGATTTTGAAGATGAGTTTCGGTTTGGTTGAGTTTGGAATACGTTGAAGAAGAAGAAGAAGAAGAAGAAGAAGGAGGAGGGTAAAAGTGGTGTTCTATCAATTAAAATAAATAAGTTTTTAGTAAGAGTTTAACAAGAGTTAAGTTTAGGAGGTCCAATGTTAGTTTAGAAAAAATAGTTTATTAATTGTTTTCAACGCATTCTTCTAAGGGCTCAAAGTAAATATCCCTAAAAAAATGTTGGCAAAAGGCAATCAAAGTCATTCTACTTTTAAGATAACAATAATAGTTTCCAAGAATAAGAACGTTTCAAGACTATTTATTTTAATATATATATATATATATATATATATATATATATATAGGGTCAGGCTATTGGGACTTAATTCTAAACTTAATTTTAGACAC
>JANLJB010029639.1:0-16555 GCA_026212285.1 Bursera cuneata
ATAAAGTGTCTGATGACAAAGGTATTTCTGATAATATTCGACCATTACAAGTGTACTCAAGAAGGAAAGGTCCACAGCCCAAACCGATGCAAGTGCATGAGTCGAACCCGACATCTGAGAATGAGGTAACTCCTAATAATACTCTTCATATTGACCAGTCAATTTTTGATTTGTCAACTAATAATCTTGACTTGCCTATTGCTGTGTACCCAGCATCCTCTTTACCAAATAGCCAAGTTTGTGTCATTTGACAAATTTTCTCCATCCCATAAAAGTTTCCTTATAAGCCTTAATACTATCCCCATCCCTAAAACTGTGTCTGATGCATTATCTAATGAGGAGTGGAAGGATGCAATGAGAGTAGAAATGGAAGCATTAGAGAAAAACAATACATGGGAGTTAGTTGACCTACCAAAAGGGAAGAATATAGTAGGGTGCAAGTGGGTGTTCACTGTGAAGTATAGAGCTGATGGTACTCTTGAGAGGTACAAAGCTAGGCTGGTTGCTAAGGGTTACACTCAAACTTATGGGATAGATTATTAAAAAACTTTCTCACCAGTTGCTAAGATGAATACGGTAAAGTTATTACTGTCATTGGCTGCTAATTTTGGTTGGGACTTACAACAATTTAACGTGAAGAATGCCTTTCTTTATGGTGACTTAGAAGAAGAGATTTATATGGAATTTCCACCTGGATTATCAGAGAATCTAGACATCAATAAAGTATGTAAATTGAAAAAGGCGTTATATGGCCTCAAACAATCACCAAGAGCCTGGTTTGGAAGATTTATAAAAGTAATGTTGACAAATGGGTACAGACAAAGCTAAGGAGATCATACACTATTTATTAAGTACTCCACGTCAGGGGGAGTTACAGCTCTCCTAGTGTACATGGACGATATAGTAATGACAGGAAATGATGACTGTGAAAAGCAAATTCCAAAAAAAAAGTTGGCAGACGAATTTGAAATTAAAAAATTGGGAAGGTTAAAGTACTTCTTGGGAATTGAAGTGGCACACTCAAGAAATGGTATCTTTATTTCTCAACAAAAATATGTGATGGATTTATTAAGGGAGACAGGAAAATTAGCATATCGACCTGTCGACAACCCAATTGATTCAAATCACAAATTAGGTTAAGCCAGTGAAGATGCTACAGTTGATCGAGAAAGATACCAAAGGCTGGTAGGAAAGTTAATTTATCTTTCACATACACGACCAGATATAGCTTATGTGGTGAGTGTCATCAGTCAATTTATGCACAATCCTAAAGAGATACATTTGCAAGCTGTTTATCGAATATTGCATTATTTGAAAGGAAATCCAGGAAAGGGGATTTTGTTTAAAAGAAACTCAAGGCTTGTACTTGAGGTTTTCACAGATGCAGACTATGCAGGATCAGTGGTGGATAGAAGATCTACGACCGGGTATTATGTTTTCCTTGGAGGTAATCTTGTTTCTTGGAGGAGTAAGAAGCAGAATGTTGTAGCCAGATCAAGTGCTGAAGCAGAATTCAGAACAATGGCCCAAGGGATATGTGAACTATTGTGGTTAAAGATTATCCTAGATGACTTGAAAGTCAAGTGGGATGGACCAATAAGACTCTACTGCGATACAAGTCAGCTATCAATATTGCTCATAACCCGGTTCAACATGACAGAACTAAACATATTGAGATAGATCGACACTTTATTAAACGAGAAATTGGATAGTGGCTTGATCTGCACACCTTATGTCTCTACAACTAGTCAGTTAGCAGATGTGTTTACCAAAGAACTACACAGTACAGTGTTTCACACAATGATTTCCAAGCTGGGAATGGAAAATGTCTATTCACCAGCTTGAGGGGAAGCGTGAAAAAGTGAGTGTAAGGAAGTTTAGGATTTAGGAAATTTAGGATTCTTGTTGCAAATAGGACACGTAGTTTTTCTTTCCTATTTTTGTTTTCCTTCCTAATTTTGTTTTCCTTTTTCTTTTCTGATTGTTGTATTTGGCCTATTTAAAGGCTGATCTCTTCTTGTAAAAAATACAGAAATACAATATTATTTCACAGTAATTAGTTAAATATTGATTATTATTTATTATTATATAACAAAAAATATAATAATTATTTTATAATGTTGTATACATCTAAAATTTATTTAAATAATTTAAGGATATGATTAAATATTTTTATTATTTAAGATAATTAAAATTTTAAATAAAATAGTATCATTTTAGTATTTGGTTAACTAAATATTTTAATTAATCTAGTTGATGATCTATTTAGACTTTGATAGGAAAGAAGAGGAAGAACTTGTTTATTAAAGTATAAACCCATGGGAGAGCTTGGCATTATTTTCTCACTCCCATGTTTACGTAGTCTTATACTGTCCTATAAGCACATTTATAGTGTCATGCAAAACAAACCACCCTTAGGGTTAGATGAATGTAACACTGGACATAGACAAGATTCCCCCCACTCATATCGATATCATGAATATGTACATAGTTGTGTTATCCTGACAAAGGCCTTACAGCTTAGTTGTTGGATGAGAGGACAGTTAAAAGCTTCCTGGACTTTGCTGAGCTCGTCCTATACAAGATAGTTCAGAATTAGGAGTTCATAGCTCAGACCCTCTTCCCGGTTGGAACATTGATCACAATACCATCAAGGAAAGAAATAAAAGTTGTGTCAATGTCATCTGTTTCATTTCTTTTTTCCCACGCAACTTTCATTATGACACTTTGATGACATAACTATTGGTGCTTATATTTTATTTCATTTTCTTTTTGTAAATAAAATTCATCTGACTGCATCTCTTATTGACATGGCTCCTTACAATTTGTCCAGGTATCCTACATTCTTTGATGATCTTGCCGCACGTTTACTTCCGGTCATCCCCTTAGTTGTCTATAGACTCATTGAAAATGATGCCATGGATGCGGCTGAGAGAGTTCTGGGGAATTTTGTCAAATTGCTGGTCTTCCACCCTTTAAGATTCACATTTGTTCGTGATATACTTTCATACTTCTATGGTCATCTACCTGCAAAGCTGATTGTCCGAATATTGAATGTACTTGAGCTTACCAAGGTATCTGTAGTTCTCTCATTTCCTTTTCTCATTATTTCTTATTTATTTTTTCCATTTTGGAATGTTGTTATTTTGCTATAATTTGCTTATTTGACTTCATTTTGTTTCAGATTCCATTTTCTGAGTCATTCCCACAGCACATTAGTTCACCAAATCCTGCCTGCCCACCATTGGACTATTTTGCAACTCTCTTATTGGGTCTTGTAAATAATGTTATACCTGCATTAAGCAGCAACTCAAAATGTGGGTCAATGGTTGATGCTTCAGTGCGTGGTACTCATAACAAAACTGCAGCAACATCTCAGTCTGGGCAGGCCAATGCTTCTGAATTTCAGAAAGCATTTTACCATATTCAGGACCCTGGAACGTATACCCAGCTTGTTCTGGAAACAGCAGTCATTGAGATACTTTCACTTCCTGTACCTGCTGCCCAGATTGTCTCGTCTTTAGTTCAAATTGTTGTTAACATACAACCAACACTAATTCAAACTAGCAATGGTCCACATGGAGCTTTAAACACAGTTGGGCAAGGTACAGTTTTACCAACATCTCCTTCTGGAGGTAGCACAGATTCTTTGGGTGCAAACAGATCGACTACTTCGGTTTCAGGAATCAACACTTCTAGTTTTGTTTCTAGAAGTGGTTATACGTGCCAACAACTGTCCTGCTTATTGATCCAAGCTTGTGGTCTTCTATTGGCTCAGCTCCCTCCCGATTTCCACTTACATCTTTATGTGGAAGCATCACGCATTATAAAAGAAAGTTGGTGGCTTACTGATGGAAAAAGGTCGCTGACTGAACTAGACTCTGCCGTTGGCTACGCTTTGCTGGATCCAACATGGGCTGCTCAAGACAATACGTCGACAGCCATTGGTATAGTGTTGTTTGTCCCTGTTCGTTTGATTTACCTTGCATGAACCTCTGTCTGAAATTCATTATAATTCCTAATCCTTTTTAATCATCTGTTTTTTTTTTTTTTTGGTTGTCCTTCCTAAATTTTTGCTGATTTTTGAAGTTTTAACTATTTATCCAATTTACAAAATGTGCACAAAATTACCAGTTGATTAAAATATTCATCTTTGTCAATTCCTATAGAAGAGTTAGTCAGGATCACTAAATTTTAGTGAGTTATGATGATGACTACTGGAAATTGGAAGCAAGAGGCCATGTATAGTTAAGTGATGTTATTACCAATATACCATAGTATTACAGATGATGTTGCTCCTCTGTGATTGTACCCATAAGACAGATGTCTTCATGGTGATATAAGGATGTCTTAACATCTTATTAAATAAATTAATAATATTGACGATGATGATGTCCAAGTGATATCTATCTTTAAATGCTTTTCATTTTTGTCTTTCTTAACCATTTGATATATTAAGCAACTGTTTAGTTTTGCTGGCATCATATTTCTAACAGTGTTACCATAACGTATTTGCACCTTAACGGTAATATCATTATCCTCCAAATATATGTTCCAGACTTTAACGATGAAAATGCTATTTTTCCAGGTAATATAGTTGCATTGCTTCATGCTTTCTTTAGTAATCTCCCACAAGAATGGCTAGAAGGGACACATGTAATCATTAAACATCTAAGGCCTGTAACATCAGTAGCAATGTTAAGAATAGTATTCCGCATAATGGGTCCATTGCTTCCGAGGTTGGCAAATGCTCATACACTCTTCAACAAGGTATAGAAAGTTACTTACTGCTTTATCTTTTATGCACATAATACCATAATACCTATCATAAGTTTTTTTTCTTCTCTTCATTGAGTGATGAACTTAAATCCTAGATGCTTGATTTGATTTAATTTGATTATTTATGTATTTTTGAGATAAGAAAAAGTATAATTTTATTTCTATCCGAAAGAATGTACAGAAAAATGTAATTGTCCATCCAGAGATCCACTGTCAGAGTGACAGAAAGTCAGACATTTCTCTCCAGGATAGTCCTGTGAATAATCAGCTTTTAACTTTAGAGCAATCAGAATCTGATCCTCTTCATAGTAGTCCTAATTGCTTGATTCAAAAATCTTCTTGATTTCTTGAAACTAATTGACTGTAATCAGACAGACAACTTTAAACTGAATTGCAGTGAGTATAGAAACCATCTGGTGCAAGGAAATAAATCTAGAACCCACCTAGAAAACTAATGTGCTGTGGTTAAGAATCTTTTTGATTTCTCGTATGCTATGGTTAAATTTATAAAATTAATAAAAGCTAAGGCAATTTTTATGCCAATAATGATATAAATGAAAGAATCAGTACGTCTATGCTAAAGTAAATCAACTTTGTTGGTTCAGAAGTATATCTGGCAGTCTTCCTTTTTTTTCTTTCTTCTCCCTCAAAAACCATTTCATGATTAAATTTGCAGTTTCATGCCCCTAAACATTTGAATTTTATTCTTTTCAAATAGAGAGCATTTACATCGATGTGGTCTGTAAAAGTAAAATTAATTTCTAATGCAACTGTTCTCAGAAACAGGCTAAATTTTGAGTAGAGCAATTTTTTTTTTTTTTCTTTCTAAAAGAAAGCAACTCTAAAATGGAAAACGGTTCCCTCAAACAGCTACCAATTAGGCTCAGTTTTCTCATTTCTTTGGAAAACATAAAAAGTCCTATTTTTTCTTTAAAAAAAATAAATAATAAATAAATAAATTTTATCTTCTTTTCTCAAAAGTTTGCATATTCGTGTTCTTAATGTTATTCATTTATATGATGTCTGCTTATTTTTCATTTACCTGTTATGTATGGCAGACTACCAGTTGTGTTTGAACCATGATCGGATAGCAATAGGGTTGGGTTCCCTATAGGAAATATCCTAGCTTGATCCCGATATCGTCTTTATCATTGTCAACTGTTTCCATATCCTCAGTTTTCTCCTAGTATTAACACATTCCAGAATGGCACTGCATATATGAGAAGATTCTTCTCTGGATATTTACAATTAACCACCATGTTCCTTGTGCTTTAAATTAATGTTAAAACTTTCTTAACTGTGGTTACACTTGACTTTTGAGAACTGTCTTTCAGACCCTAGCATTGCTTTTAAACACAATGGGGGATGTGTTTGGGAGGAACACACAGCAGTCAACTCCTGTTGAAGCATCGGAAATATCAGACCTCATTGACTTCCTGTATGTGCTACTTTCTTGACCTTTAGTAAGAAGTTTGATATATTGCTTTGCCATTGCCTTTAGAAGTTCTTATATGAGTATGATAACTCCTCTTTTTCAGCCATCATGTTGTCCATTATGAAGGCCAAGGAGGACCCGTGCAGACCAACAGCAAACCTAGACCAGAGGTCTTGGCACTTTGTGGGAAAGCAGCGGAAGCTTTACGTCCAGATGTACAGCATCTTCTTTCCCATTTGAAGCCTGATCTGAATTCTTCAATATATGCTGCAACTCATCCCAAGCTGGTTCAGAATCCCTCTTGAGGTCAGGTTATTGTATTTCCTAATCATAAGCTGACCTTATGATGACAGCTTGGGTACTCTCCTCATGGAGTCTGCTGCATTAAGACGCCTTCACCTGAGTTGTTGTCGCATAGGAGCCTATGAAAGATTTAGGAATTGAAGTTGCATTCTCTCTCAATTGCTTTCTCTCACAAATATTTTACTGCCAGCTCTATTGCAGACCTATATTTCCTTGAGACTTGAGAGAAAATTGTGAATGCTTTTCGTAATGACCCTGTGATATTGACCATATATGGTGTCCTTTACATGAGCTCTTTGTTATACGGTTAAAGAACACTGGAGATTTGTATAGAGTATTTTACATGTATGATAGGTTTGGGAGGACAGGATGGAGGGGTTTGGCAATGGATTGATCGCATCAAATACTTGAGCAATCAAGGATGTCTGTCATCAAACAGAAACTAAACTGATCTATTGTAAATTGTATTTGAAACTTAATTAGCAACATGAGTTGTGTATGCCCAAGGATTTGGAATTACAAATAATGTGCTCTTTAGAATTTCAATCACTATATGGGTCTAGAAATCTTGGATGAAATGTTCTCGTCTTATTGCAACTGAGTGTGTAAATATTTCGAGATCGAAACAGGGCTCTCCTCTGAGACTGAGTTTTACGGTAAGGTCAAGTGATATTGTGTTTGATTTCTCTTTATTTTTGTTTTATTATTATTGTGTTTATAATTTTTCGATGGACCTGGTACACTATATATATTATCTTTAAACCCATAAAAAGTTTTTCTAATCACTTTAACTCAACTTAGTCTTTTCTTTAGGTTGTCATATCTTGGTATCTATTTGGAACGTGTTGATGCTTAAATCATGGGAGTGTTGATACTCTGGAAGTTTGAGACTTAAAGATTAAAATATTATCCCTACTTTTATGCTTACGAGTCATTGTGGTGGATTTAAGGTCCAGGCTTACAAGACCACTGGCAGCTCCAGGGGCAGGGGTCCAAAGTTCCATAATGATTGGCTCTAAAAAAGTACTTTTAGATTCTTTATTTATAGATTAATATTGTTATGAAAGCAATTTTGGTTAATAATGCTCTAGCAAAGCCTATAATTTAGGAGTGATCATCAAACTACTTGTGTATCAGTCATTCCAACCATTATGAGAGGGCTTCACACAATTGGCATCGGATTATTGACGAAGGTACGATAAATATCAATTATTCAAATACTACAGTTTGTGAAAGGAAATATATATATATATGCATATTGGTTTAGGCCAACTACCTTTCATAGTATTCAAAGTGTACAGAGAGGAGCACTTGCTCCATTTTATACATAGTGTTACCATGATATAAATTACAGGACCACTCATATTGCTGAATTCTGAAGGATGTGTTTTCACTACTGTGGCTTCGCTTCCTTGTATGTGAAGAGACCAAACCTTCAGAAACAAATGGGGGCCCGGATGAGATTAGAATTTATGAATTGTAAAGAGTGACCCAGATGTTAAATGGTGAATGGTGACAAGACAATCGAGTACATGACCCACAAAAAAGAAAGCATTCTCTCATTGGCGTGGAGGTTTGTCAAAAACTGATCGCGCAGGTGGGTGTGGACCATCCAAAATCATTCATTGAAAACGTGACTTATGACGGCAACCAAACTGCCAACTTGATATTTTCTATTTTGCTGCCACCAATATTAGGCTGATAGGAGATTAGTTGTAATTGTCAATGAACATCCAATACATTCGCACCACATCTATGTATGGTATTAATCAAATTGCTACCAAAGACAAGAATGCATTATCGGATGAACAAGTAGACTTTTTAATTACCTACTAATATTGTCGAATCAATAAAAATAGGTACATAATACTCACTCTCTTTAAGATTTTATGCTATTATTTTATCCTTTCATTGTATTTTATAGCCATTAATGAAAAATTCTTAAAAAACCAAAATTAACGGAATGATTTGAAAAATGATCATATCTCTAAAAAATTTAGATATCATTACCTTAATTCATCATATAGACAAGTCTTTTTTATTATTGAGCATTAAGATCTAACAATTTGATAACTCAAAATAAGTTGCCARCATTAAAGATTAAAAGCCCAAAAAAAATTATCAGTATGTAAAGTTATGATCATAAAATCTAAATTTTTTGAACATATGGTCATCACCCTTAATTTCGTAGTTCTAAAAACTGATATAAGAGGAGAAACTCATGAGATAACTTATATATTTTTTACATTTGAAAAGAAATTTTGTGTTTGATGAAACCTGAAAGAAAGAGCATTTGTTGAGTGATGCTTGCTGTTTCTCTGAGTTGAATTAATAGTGAACATCAAACTATTGTTAAGAATGAAAGATAACCGATAACGTCAGAGGAATAAGAGAGGAATAGTAAAGGCCTATTAGAGATAAAAGCCATAGACTCGGAAAGGAAATGAAAAGAATTGAAGAATCTAAAGGTGGGGTTAATAAGGGGCAAAGGACAGCCGCCCATATCAGCACTTTTAGTATTTGAATCAAGGACTTTTTGCCATCACGTGAAAGTTGCGTATCGTCTCACTGATTTTTCAATATCAATCAATCATGTTCGCCATTGTTGTGCCATTGCTGTAGAGAGATGTGCTTTGCTTTCATGGATTTTGTGGTCATTGTTGCACAGCTCAGCCTATCGCACACAGCCTTTGGATAGATTTTGAAGTCTCCATCAAGATATGCATTTTATTCTTGCCGCAAAACAATAGCTAGCCATACACTTATGCCAATTTGTAAACATATTTTGTCATTATGAAATGTTTTGACTATTAATTTTCCAATTCTAATTCATTTCGTTTTCAATATCATAAATTTGATTTTTCATCCTTTTCATCATCATCATCATCAATATTATATCTTCAACCTTTCATATAATCAATAAAATCACCAGAACAACAAACAAGAGGAACTTGATGTAATAATATAGATATATTATATATATTAACCATATATCATTTCCACAATGTAACAGTGATTGAATGGTTACAGAGTGTACTCGAATGTCATCCTGTGGGAGGCAAGGTCTACCCACATTAAAATAAAATAACAATAGGAGAAAAGCCCTACAACAAACTTTAGTTAAGACTGAAATAAAACCAAAGTCAGGATTACAGTTCTCTTAAGAAAAACAGGTCATTTGCGTAAATAATTTAACATACTACATAAATTCTCAAATTAACCTTCTAATTCGGCACCATAACATCGCAGCTACTCTTCTTGCAGGTTGAGAGAAGCTGCTGCAGAGACGTTCATGCCACCGCAATCCAAGTTGGAGCCTTCAGGAAACTTCTTGTTAATGCTGTATGGAGCTGCATTCATTGTCCTGCAGGCAGAGGAAAAGTTAAATTGAAGTAGCAGCTACCCAGGACTATGTTTAACCAAAAACTTAAGAATCAATCTGTTTAAGAAAATCTTGTACAAAAACCAACCTTTGCTTGCGCTTCTCCAGAAAAAGAGCTAAGGATGCTTTCCGAGCCTGTGGAATGGCAGCATAAAAGTTTGAATTTCCTTCATACACAGCAACCATAAGTCAAATTAGAAATATACCAGATTGTCAGGACTAACATAAATTGAGCTTGATGAATCTAAAAGCCATTAATCATCATCTTGGTGCTTTCTTGCATAGCTAAAGATCTGTTTTCTTGAAACATTTCTGGAATACTTCAAAAGTTCAGTATTCACAATTTACATGAATGATTGTACTAAACAACCCATGTCGCATCAACAACTTAAAAATGCAACATTTGAATCAAAAATATCCTTTTAAAGAAAGCAAATACTAAAACACTGCTCTTCAATGAAACAAGTTCATACCACCAGGAGGAATCACAGTAGTTGCAGCAACAGATCCCATTGAATTTATCATATTTGGATGCTCTAGTTTGCAAATAGGAGTGGTTGCGACCGCTGTGGTTTTAGTAGCCACTTGTTCTTCAGTATTATTAGAGCCACTACCTGACTGAGGACCAGTATTTGAAGAAACAGATAGAGGGCTTGAGAGGCCAGAGCCAGCTTGGGTGTTAGTATGCTGGTCCACAGTAATAACATCAACTGCTGCTGGCTTTGAGCTAGGTCCCTGAACTTGAACATTTGGCTGTGCTGCAGTAGGGGCCATGGAAGACCCATTACCAGCCAATAGCATAATAGCCTGAGCCTGGAAAAGATGCCAAAAGTAACTTCTATGATTAGAATTTAACCAAAAGCAGTTGATAACTGGAAAAAGTTTTTCTCTTAGTGAAGGAAATAGAACCTTCTCAGGGGAAATATCATCATAGACATTCACTGTGCCAGCATAAAAGATGGTCAATTGAGAAGACCCATTGGCTTTGACACCATTCCTAATAAACATATTACAATCAAGCTTCAAACTTCCACTTTCTTTATAGAGAGAGTGTATATTAAAGTAAATGATATCAAGTAATTTGTAAAAATTACCTTGGTTCGTTGATCCCACCAACAGAGCCTACAGTGGGAAGAATTGAATACGTTGAAACTGGAATTCCACCAAATAGTTGTTGCTTTGCGCCAGAACCAACCAAAGTTTGACCATTGGTAGTGAAATGATTCTTGTAGAAAGGGTTGCTCACAGACAATGAAATTGCGTGGTTGGAGACAGGAAATGTCTTCACATCATGAAGACGACACAGAGAATGCACATCATTTTGCACAGAAGAAGCTGTCAGTGATATAGAATTGCCACCTTGCTTATTGTGATTGAAGAAGTTCTATATAGTAAAAAAATAGAGGAAGTATGATGATAATATCAGTTTTTGCAAACATAAAGTGGTACTTCCTGATAAACCACTTAATTTAGAGATGTTCAAACAATCATGGAATTTTTTAATTATCCATCTCCCTCTTTTTTTCTTTTTAAAGGAATATGAACCCTTTGCTTCATACCAATGATCAATAACAAAAACTATAACAATGGCATTAAAGTCGTCATTTTAGATTCAGTTGGAATGTTTCTCAAAGCAGAACAAGCTAAAATAAATGATTTCATTTCCTTTGATATAGTTGATCAAAGATTCGAAAGAAAGGCAACCTGAATTTCAGCTGTTGAACGTTTCTGACTATGGTCATATGCATCTGCAGGCGAGATAGACATGAATCCAGAGGATGCCAGAGGATCAGATACAATCTTTTTAGCCTTATCATCTTGAACCTTAAAAGACATGAAATGAGGAACTGCAGTGACCTTGTTGGAGAAAGGCCATTGTATCCCTGACCCTTTAGCAAATCCTACACATCCCAACAAAATTTACCAAAAAACTTCTCAGTAACATACACTCCATACACCCAGTTATAAACTTTCACTTTCTTATTACATATTTATCATATAATTGTATTCACCTCATCTCACCCAAATAGTTCTATCCATATATATTTATCAACTGACTTGACAACAAACTTTTTAATGCGCTTAAGCAACAACAACAACTGAAATTTACTTCTATTATCCAAAGAAAATTAATTTTAAATTAAAGGAGCCACTTGTTGTAATGAAAGTACTTCATTCCAACAGAGCAAAGAATACTTTAATTCAAATACACAATTCATATTACCTAAATTCAACCAGCCATGCAACCCAGAACTACAGTGTTAAATAACAAACAAAATTCAAAATTTCCAAAACAACCTCCAACCCATATTTTCTAAACCCAAAAAAATGGCAAAACAGCATAAAAAGTAAACTCAATTCACAACACAACAACAAAAGATGACATAAAGAAAGTATTTTTATTAAAAAAGAGAAAGAAGCAAATGAGAAAAACATGCAAACCTATCTCTTTGAAGCCATCATTGTTAACCTCTTCCTTCACCACAACAACTGGTTCTTTAGAGTTCAAACCCAAGAAATCTCTCTCCATTTTCACTCTCAAAGCTCAAACTTTGAAACAAAACCAGCCCCAACAACCATACAAGAAGCTTAAAAGCTCAACACAAGACAAACCCACTTCTCCTTTCACACAAACGGAGAACTGAGAGAGAGAAAACTGGAAGAAAAACTTTCAACTTCAGCAAAGGAAAAGCCAGAGAGAGAGAGAGAGAGTGGTGGGATTTTAATTTAATAAAGCGTGGTTTTAATAAGATATTGACCGCTAGTTTTTTAAAATTATAAAAAAAAAAAAAATTATTTTACAATTTATTTATTATAATTAACAGGGCTTGTGTGTTACCGGTTTATCCGGTTTAGTTACAGGTTGGGCCAGTAACATAACACGTGCTCGAGTCTTAAATTCACTCATTATCATATTGGCACCCACCTGTCGGTGGTACCGCATATTTCATTCTCATCTCGACTCACAATCCGACACGTGTAAATGACACGTGACGAGTTCCACTCGTGGGTTAATTGGGAGCGAGTTGTTACATTTTACTCGCCGATTCATCGGGGATATTTCTACTGGTAGATTGCTCTCCCTTTTTTTTTTTTTATTGGGGTTGTTGGATTTAACGGAGACGGTCAAATCTCGACGAGAAATTTATTAATATTTCTCTAAAATTTATAAGGGTTTTTAGCCAAAAAAAATTATAATTTAATCTAATTTTAGAAAATTTAGAATTTGATTTATTCGTTAAATTTTTTATTAAACGAATTGATTATTTCACTAATTATTAATATTTAAACAATACCATTTATGAAATTTCATATACTCTGTTTATCTTTTGTTCAAAGAGCTGATATTGATTGGGTAAGAGCCGTGAGGCAACCGGCAGTAGCTTACTGGTTGAACGGCAGATCCTTACCGTCACCGAGCTGTAAAGTCCGCTAAATGACAGTCTGCACGTGTTCTAATTGAAAAGGGTCCACTGCTTTGAATAGAATCTGACACAGAAAACAAAAAAGGACAAGAAATTCGTCGGTAATTGTGTACAACTTTTACCTCACGTGCTTTTATCCTTTAATTACACAATCACATACATTTTCGACAATTTCTGAATTATTGTAATAAAAAATAAAAAATATGTTCATAAGAAAATAGATACTTTCATTGAGTAACAATCACAAACAGAAAAAAGAAGTCTTTAGCGAGAAATAATATAGCAATGTTGCGTCACATTACTTGTTTTTAGTATATTCAATTAAAAGAAACTCAGATTTAGGTTTTCGTAAATTGAAGTAACACATATTTAGTTACAAAGGATCTATTTTATAAAAGTATAAATTATCATAGATCGAACTGACGAATAAAAAAATTAAAGATTTAATTAAAAGGTAAATATCTTTAATTTGTTTAGTTTTTTCATCGTGAAGAGTCCATTTTTTATTTGCAATTTTTAATTTTTTTAAGAGATTTGTAAGCCACGGATCAAAGATCCAAAAATTGTTTTCACTCGAAATTCTATATTATAGTGTTCCCAGAATGGAATAAAATTGCAATTGGATCAACAGATAATGTTTCCAAAAATATAATAATAATGTTATCCACAATAATATATTTTTAATTAAATTCAAAATTATGCAAAAAAAAAGAATAATATTATAAGAGAAATGACGAACCATATTACATTTTTTAAGAAAATATATTGAAAATGACAAATATGTGACAGTGTAATCTCATCGTTCATAGTGCTCTGGTCAATACTTCTATAATATTCCAGTAAGAAATTTTGGTTAACTGTTCCGTGCGACTCATTCTAATATAATCTTTTAGGACCACTCGTTGTATGAATTTTTTTTATAAATATTATTATAGGTTTAAATATTCAAATTAAACATACATCTATAAGTTTGAGTTTCTAAAAAAGTGACAAATTTAATAGGTTTTGAGTTCGAATCCCTTCCGTTTTATTTAATTAAAAAAAGTTATTGTTTAACTCACTTGTAAGACCGTCTGTAACCTTAAACTAACAAATATCATGATTTTATTTATTATAATTTAAAAGTTAAAAAAAAAAATAGAACGAGCTTATTCTACTATTTTCTCCAATCTCCGAATTCATTTGTCACAATTAGAAAAAAAAATTTCGTTGTTTAATAATTTTTTAAATAATTTTAATATTTTTTCTACCTCTACCATATCCTGTTTGTTATTTTAATTTTTACAGCATTATTTTTGAAATAATATCGAAGACATTCTCATATTTAAAAATAAAAATAAATAAATAAATAAATATATAATTATCAATCAAATAAGTTAATACAACTAAGGGTGAACCAATTAGGGGATTCCGAATTGGCAATTACCATTCATGTGGTAGAGCGATAAGAAAATGACAATAGACAAAGACATAAATTATTCTGATAATCTTTTTTGAAATTAGGAAGCAAGACAACGACGTACATAACATGTGCAATTAAACTAATACCAATTAATAAGTAAGAATATATTTACTTCTTTTCATTATAATATAAATTGCTTTTGGACCTAGTAATCAAGTATGCATTTAGGATTTAATAATATAAATGCTTAGTACTATAAAGATGATTATTATGTCAATTAAGATTAATTTAGTAACGTGCACAAACACATAGTACAAATAAAACTGATTAAATTAAAAAGATGTAATTTATGTTAATGGTGACCCATTAGGTGAGTGGGTTTGAAGTGTTGACCATGCAAGAATAATCAATCATCAATTAATAGACAAAGGTAAAGCCAGAGGCAAAAGCAAATTAGATTGTTATAGTATCGATATATTTGCTTTTGGAGGGTATAGAAAAACATGTAAGAAATCATTAATTTAATATCAAATCTTTTATTAATTAATTATGTTAATTGAAGATAATGAAGGCTTTGGACAAAGTATATGATGGTGAGGAATATTATAATAATTTATTTAACATTTCTTTTTCATTTCTTCTAATCAAACGATGAAAATAGTCATTGAGGATGTACAAAAATTATTTTTTTAATTTTTAATGCTCATTTATGAATTGTAGTAAATTAAAAGTTATAAGAAAATGTACGAAATTAAATAAAAAAATTAAGTTACAATAACCTGACTTATTTATAAATATTTATAGTATTAATTTTGAGATGTTTTATGAATTTTATTATTTGAAATAAAATGTTTTTACATTGTCTTTGAGCTTAGGGAATAATTAAATTATTATATTCTTCTTGCCGCTTAAGCCAATGACGATTGATGATAATTAGATTGGTATCATAAAAATAAAAATATTAATTAAACAGTCATTAAGAGCCGTATATTATCAAATCTTTGAATTTAGTAGCGTTTTTAAGAATAAATTTATATCGTTAAAATATGATAATAATTTTTTTTATATGTTTTTGGGAGGTTTCGAAAGTAATATCAAAAGAGTCATAAAATACTACTTACAAGTTAAAGTAGTTTGTATTAAAGAAAGGCCAGAATCCAAACTAAAGGAAGTTGCTTTACTTTAACATTTTTCCATTTTCTTATTAAATACATAAATTTTTTTATTGGCTTTAATCTTTTGTACTTTAGTAAACAAGCAATTTCTCTTGAATGAATTGAATAATAACCATTTGGTTTAGTTAAAAATTAAATTGTAAAAGTGTGAAAGTGGTTAGCTGACTCATTGGAAGTAAAGAATGGTATTGTGATTAAGAAAGACAATGACAATTAATTTACATTTTAATTTTATAAACTTATAATATTTTTCTTTTATAAAAAATGAATAAAATACTATTCTTATTTTTTTTTTGGCAAAAGATTCTAGCATAATTTATCTTCTAGTAAGACAAGAAATCTTGAAATTTAGTTTGAAAATTTATATTAATTGATCGTGCTAGGCCTAGAGGCTAGATGTTGGTTGGCTCGTTTATAAAATGCTATTTGATATGAATGACAACCAAAAAGAACAAGAAAGCAAACGATAATTGTTTTATTATCGTCAATTTTAGAAAATTTCCCCATTTGAAAATGTGGAAAATGATTCAAAATCTCTTTGACGAATTTTTTAAATTAGTTGGCAATATATTTTTTATATAGTTTAAAATTTGTTTTAGAAAGTATATTATATTTTTTTTGTCAAATCTTGTAGTGTTTGATTAAAATTATATA
>JANLJB010029640.1:2626-16574 GCA_026212285.1 Bursera cuneata
TTATAGAAGTATAACAGTATGATTCTCACACATCTAAGTATTGGATACTTATGCAAGTGTATAGAGGAACACTGTTAGCTGTTTGGAGATAGTAACAGATTCACTGGACACGGTCCGATATAGAATCCCATTAGTATGTTACCTAAGTGTCTATGGAAGGTACATTTAGGGTAGGTAAAAGTAGTCTTTAGACCTGAGACTTACACAGCCATCTGATTTAGGGATCAATTTGCTTTGACATTTGCGTGAATAGCTCTTTCTAGGTTAGAGAAATGCTCGTTGTTGGGTGCACCGAGAACTATTTTGGAGTAGGTTTAATGTCAAGATGGGACATGTCACTCCAGGTATATGAAGATGATGTCACACTGGATTCGATGGTGATAAATCACAGGTTGGCCAGCATCCGAGAGCGTGATGAGGATTGTCCTCAGTCACGACTCGTAAATGAGAATTGCATATAAAACAAAGATCAAAATTGTGCATCGTTATTAGGGAAGACACATTCCATCCCTAGACCACGTACGTGATATTTGATATAGGATTGAATTACATAGAACTACGCCTGACAAAGGTTATGCGGCTGTACACGAACTTTCAGAGAATTGAGGGACTTGGTGCTTTGCTAGAAGCTAACCATACCTTATAAATCATAGGCTCAAAACTTTATGATCAAAAATACGGATGATCCGCACGTGATGATTTATGACCAACATATCCGGAAGCTTGATGGGTCACACTCCGATAATACTCCGATGACAGATTGATAAAGGAAATATGAGAGTACACTTTTTCATCTAGGATGAATAATGATTTTGTGAATAGTATTTTTACTATTCACATAGGTTTTTTTAATCGGGCCTAATTAAATGGGCTTAAAGTCTAAATGAGTCAATTTAGTGAATTGGATTACTAAATGGAAATGAGCTTTGACTTTTACATTGGATTGGATCCATTTGACAAAGATTTAGAATTTTGTAATTAAACCCAAGCCCATTAGGCCCAATGACTTTAAAGAGAATGAACAAGCTAATTGGATTTAATCGATATTAACCAAACTTAGAGGCTAAGCTTGCCTTGCCATTGGTTGATTTTACATGACTTATATTAATTTAGAATTAATGAATTTATATGGCTTAGATTAATCTTGGATTAATTCATATGTTATACACTTACACCATAGCCATGTGAGATATTTTTAATGTTAGATGAATAACATTTTCTCTCTCCAACTCCAAGCCATTGCCGAATTGTGTTCTCCATTTTCCTTGGTGAAATTGTTTTAATTTCTTCCATTTTCTCTAGCAAAGAAAGCATCAATCTCAAGGGGTTAGGAGTACACACCATTGGAGGATTATAATCAACAAGGTGGTAAGGCCAAAAGCTTGGAATTTCTTGGAGAAATTAGGCCAAAAGTTCAACATAAGCAAAAGGAATTTTGTAAGTATATTTCTTACTCAATTATGATGGAATTTCACCTAATTGTATGATCCATGGATGGAATCCAACATATTACCTTCTGTTTAGTTCGATTATCATCAAATATCTAGGTTTGATTCTTTACTAAGGAATTCATCTCTTTCTTCATTGCTTTAACCAAGAATTCCCCTTTCTCTTTTGGTCCTTCTTACAAGGTCTTCCTCTAGCATCCAAACCTTCTCCCATATGTTCGCTTTGTTCACTCATTCTCAGAAGATCTTTAGAGTTCAGTGCATCAATCACATCATCTAACGACAATGACTCCCTTCCAGGCTTAAAAATATCCACAAAAGTCTTGCATGATTTAGGAAGTGAATGTAAGAACACAAGTGTTTTATCTTCCTCATCATATTCAAGTGTATATTTTCTAAATCTAAGCACAGTTTATTGAACTCATCAATATAATCCTATAAATTCTTTCCTTCTGCCATCTTATACGTAAAGAAGTTTGCTTTCATATATAATCCACTAGACGACGCTTTAGTTATATATCGACTTTCAAGTTTCAGCCATACCTCCACTACAGTTTTTGACTTTCAAACCTCCCTTAGCACCCTGTCACTCAAATAAAGAATCAAGGTTTTGTAGGCCCTCTTCATTATGTCTTTCTTCTTTTACAAATTATAGCCTTTAGGCATTTTGCTTTCACCTTCTAAAGCTTCATCCAGCCCCATATTTCTAAGCAATGCGAATATCTTCATCTTCCAAATGGCAAAGTCATTAGTTCTATCAAACTTCTCAATCTTGTACTTGGTACTTGACGAAGCCATTCCGATGTCTTGATAACCACCTTCCAAACTTATAAGTTTCCAGTAGCAAAGAAACTCCAGAGAACCAGCAGATTCCCTTGGCTTTGATACCTATTTGTTACGTGGAAACACATAAACACAAGTAAACACAAAATAGTAATTATAGAACCAACAGAAAAAATTTCAGAAATAATACTGAAAAAAGTAAGAAACAATTGGAAGTACGAGGGAGACATGAGAGATTATACTAGTTCAGACATAAAACGGTCCTACATCTAGTTGCTAATTCCAACCATTCACTATAAAAAATTTCAAAGTTACAAGGGAGAATAATACAAGATTACAGAGATATAAAACCCACTATCTCTTCTCTTTTTCTCTACCCTTACCTCTCTAGAATAGCTCTCTCTCTCTCTCTCTTAAGACAAGCCTTAGCCTTTTTCCCTAGCTTTCCTTTCGGCCTTTTTCGGTCTCTCTACCTCTCATCACAAAGAAAAGAACGTTGTCCTTCTATAGGCAAAGAATTAGGACAAGTAAAATATAACAATTTTACTAGGTGTCGTGTTCACGCCCCAGCGCCATTCGGTGCCCCGGTGTGAAACACTTGGCACCCAGACCCTAACTCGTTGGAACATCGATGCACAAGTGTGGAATCACTGCGCATCCCGACACTAACTCTTTGGAATTCCTGTGCCCCAACATAAAACAACTTTGTGCCTCGACATGGAACAACTTCACACCTTGACATGGAACGACTTTGCATCCTGGTGTCAACCCTCTGTTATTTTGTTGCCCTTACATAGACACATTCTATGCCCCGGTGTGGATAGATAATCCAGAATTTCAAGTTGATTTACACCATAATTTACTTGGGTTACGAACCTTGAGACTTATGGTCATGGATCTTGACTCAAGTCAAGGTCTTTAATTAACCCTTTTAAAAAATAAAATAAAAAATTCTTAATCTTCCTCTTTGAGTCTCTTAAATTTAATTTTGATTAATCTTTATGCAGTCATTTCCAATTAGTTTAGTGTATTTCATTGTTTCAATCAATCGTCATAATAATAAAAGAACTAGTGTAACATTCTTGGGGTTAGGTTCAAACATGCTTTGATTTCCAATATTGTATTGTTCTATTTCTTTTTGCTTTGTGCAATAAGGAGTGTATTAACTTCTCATAGAGATAAAAGTCTTTAGCACAGTGGATGTATTAACATCGGTCCAATGGAAGTGTGTGTGTCACATAGACATGATGATGTGGTGGCACTCAAGTGGGCGGATATTGGTACATCTCGTTGTATTGAAATCTTTATCATCTTACAAAATCGACACAACCATCCAAAGCATCCATTCACCCGGAACTCATAGATCTGAAAATACACTCTAATTCTTTGTTATAAAAGATTGAAAAAAAAAAAAGAGTGGTTGAGTGCAACTTGAAGGAAAAATTAGAACCAAAACCACATAAGCTATATTTTAATACCAAGTTTTAATTGATCCATTTATATGATCCTATTTAGTAAAACTTAAAAATTCTTTTTTAGCCTGTTATGCATATTTTTTAGCAAGAATTTCGTATCCCAATTCCTTAATTTACTAAATTGTGATGCCCTTCTCCTTCTACAACTACAAAGGAATTTCTTATTATTGTTAATGGGATTCAGCATAAATCATCAGCAGGGTTAGTTTGACGAATAAGTCAATGAATGTCAAGTATATAATAAATTAAAATGATTTTATAAAGAGTTTAACTATAGCTTCCCTATAATGATATATTTAGTGCAAAAATGTTAATTTTTGCCTCAACTCATGGGTGCATGACCCCACTGACTAAGTGATAATTATCATTGAATCAAAATTAGTACTTCAATTACGAAAATTTTATATTGAGATTTTGATAAATGCTATATATTTGATAATAATTAAACAATATAGTTCATTTTCAATTTATAAAAAAAAAAAAAGAAACCTTAGAATGTCTCCAATAATTATTTCTAATTTTAAATCCATTGACACGTGGGTATTAAGGAGCAACTCAATATGCTCTATACACCTTACTACACTTGATTCGTCCTTTCTTGAACAGAAAACCAACTTTCATGTATTCCTTCCTTCTTCCCAGCTCCCAGTCCAGCCGATGACCTCTACTCCGTAAGGTGAAGCGTTTCCGGTGAGTCTTCTTTGCTTCTGACGCCGAAAACTTTTAAGTTTAAGGTTTTCATTATTTTTTTATTTTTTAAGTTTCTATTTTGTTATTTAATTAAAAATATTTTGTTAAAATTTATTGGATGGGCATTCTTTTTTAGTTTCTTTTAATTGATTAAAAATATATTTCATTTGATTTTTTAGCGTGAAATTAGTTATAAGAATATGGATTGCTTAATGATCAGTGTTGTGCGCGGAAGCACTAAATGGACCTAAATACACATAAGCTAAAATGTGCAAAAACTAAAGTGTAGAAAAAATCTAGAAAATATGTAGCAAAGACAAAGAATTATACTGGTTCGAACAATTAATCAGTCCTACATCCAGTTGCTATGCTAGCCAATCACTATGAGAAATATTCAGAGTTATAAGAAAATTACAACAATCTAGATTACAGAGATGAATACACTTACTCTCTATTCCTTCTCTTAGGCTCTCAAAATTGCCTCTCTCAATTTTCTCTTTGCCTCAGATCTCACTCCCTCAAACCAAAGAATAATTTGTATTTATACCAACAAATTAGGGCAACATGAAATATTACAAAATTACAATTTTCGGGTGATGAACAGTGAATAGTGCTGTGTGAACAGTGCAGCGTCGCAGCGCCTACTCTCTAGAATTCCTGTAATACAGTACCAGTGAACAGTGAAATGCTACAGCGTAAACAGTGCAATGCCACAACTCCCACTTTCTGGAATTCCTTGTGAATGTGAACAGTATACGTAAACAGTGATATGAACAGTAATAACACACCAAAATATTGATTTATACTCATAATCAGGAAATTAAAAAATAGTTAAATGTGATTTTTTTCTAAATATTTGATTCCGTATAATGTTAAACATAAATTTTTGGAGTGGTAAACTATTAAAATTGAATCAAAATTGTGAAATGGACTAAAAGCTATGTAACTTTATTTTGATTTGATGTATTGTTAAATATGAATCTGCTTACATGTAGTTGGGTTTTTGGTAAAACTAAAAAATAAGTTAAATATGAAGCTTTTTCTAAATCTTTGATTTAGTTGTATTGTCAAATATATAATTTTGAAGTTTTAAACTACCAAACTTGGATAAAAATTTTGAACAGAAAACAAATCAATCTTATCCATCTGTGGTGTTTGTTAGTCGTTGTTGGGATTAGGGAAGTTTCCAGCTTTTATGTTTTTTCAGGTTAAATCATCTGGAATTTTACTTTGTTGTAGTAGTTGAATATTTTTTGGGGTTGTAACCATGTCTTCTCCTTGAGTCTTCCTGCAACAACAGACTCAATGGCTCTGGCTTTGGAAGCCAAAACTCCATCCTTGATCGGGTACTTGCTGACCCCTCTGCATCTTCAGAAGCTCTGTGTGTTAAAGAACAGGCCATGTTGGGTTATCCTTCATCATAAGGGTGAAGAAGTCAAAATTTAGAGTAATGGGATTGCTATGAGATTGGTAACATGAGGGTTGAAATGAAATTGACTAAGACTATATAAGTCAAGTGGCAGCCTTTCATTAATTCATTCACGTAGTAGAAGAAAAAAAGAGGGGAGGCAGAGAGCAAGCCGAGAGGAAAAGAAAATTGGGGCTTAGGGATTTTATTCTTCAACCTCAAAATCAAGTGGTCAAATCAACTCCGATTCAGCTCAAATTTGAAGTGGTGATTCCTGGCATCTTCCTCTACATATCTACCAGAATGATTTTTCAAATTTCTCTCTTATTTGTGAGATCTAGCATACCCATTGTTAGAATAATAAACTTAATTTTTACTACATTTGAGTGTAGTTTCCATCAATTATTGATGATGTGTATGTTTGTAGTACCAAGATATAGTTATCTTGATGTTGAATCGATGTTGTTGTATACCTCCGTTTGTGTAGTAGAGATGAACATGGTGTACACATTACATTGATTAGTAGAGGATTTGATATAGGACTACGATCCTCGTGGTTTTTCCATTTACAGGTTTTCGACATAAAAATTTGGTGTTATTATTTTTGTGGATGGTGGCTGAAATTTTTTTTGTTGATATTTAAAAATTGTTTGGTTTGCTAGGTCATTTAATTGTACAAAGGAAAGGGAAAAAGATTTGATCCTAATTATTACTTTGGTGATTATACCAAAGAGGTATACTTTTCCAACAAAGTGGTATCAGAGCTGGAGGTTATTAATTGGGTATTTACTTGTGTAAATTAAATGGAGGAATCTAATGTAAATAAAAGTGGTCCTAATTTTATGATTAGACTCAATTCTTCGAATTATGCATTATGGAAGCCTCGTATGGAGGATTATCTATGTTGGATTGATTTAGATGACACCATTTTAGGTGACGAGGGCAAACCGGATGATTGTCTGATGAAAATGGAAGAAGCTAAATAAAAAGGCTTGTTCAAAAATTAAATCATGGGTAGATAATTCTGTGTATACTCATGTAGAAAAAAGAAACTAATGCTTATGCTTTGTGGAAATCCTTGCAAGAATCATATGAATTAAACAATGCACAAAATCAAGCTTTTCTATTCAGAAAGCTTATGTTGTTAAGGTATAGTGATGTAAAACCTATGATGGAGCATCTAAGTTATTTTCAGGGGTTGTTGAATTAGCTAGAAGCTATGGACCTGAAATTAGATGACAGGGTGCATGCCTTAATTCTGTTGGGTTCCTTGCTAGATAGTTGGGAAACTCTTGTGGTTTCACTTACTAATTCAGCTCCTAATGGCAAGCTCACCTTGAAGATGGTGAAAGACAGTATATTAAGTGAAGAAAATAGGAGGAAAGAGCAAGGGTTAGTTTATAATCATCAGCCTCAAGCATTAGTTACAGAGAAACGAGGAAAAAGCAAAAGTATAAAGCCTCAAAACTGTTTCAATGGTGACAGATCAAGAGGAAAATTGAACACAAGGAAAGAGATAACTTGTTTTCATTGTGGCAAGCTAGGGCATAAAAGGTATCAATGTAGAATACTTAAAAGAGAGCAAAATAATGAAAASGGTGATGAAAAGAAAGACGAGAACAACACTGTTGTAACTATAGTCGAGGGTGACATCTACATAGTTGGTGAATTTGTTGGAGTAAAGCTTGCATGTCAAAATGCTCATTGGGTTGTTGACTCTGGTGCTTCATATCATGTCACTTCCCACCGTGAATACTTTTCAACATATACCACTGGTCAGTTTGGTTATATGAAGATGGGAAATGATGCAGAGTATGAAACTGCTGGCATGAGAGATGTTTGCTTGAACACTGATAGTGGTTGTCAATTAGTTTTAAGAAATGTGAGACATATTCCTGATATTCGTCTTAATTTGATTTCTATTGGTAGTCTTGATGATGATGGCTATCATAGTCTATTTGGTTGGAAGCTTACTAAAGGATCTCTAGTGGTAGCTAGAGCAAAGAAATACAGCTCTCTGTATTTGACTCATGGTAAAACTTCAGGGCGAGAGGTGAACACAGTCGATGACTCTTTTTCAGAATTGTGGCATAAACGGTTTGGTCACTTGAGTGAAAAAGGTATGCAAATTCTTACTAAAAATAAACTCCTTTCAGATTTGAAAAATATTAAATTTGATGTATGTACTCATTGCTTGATTGGAAAGCTATATAGATTTGCATTTAAAAGACATTCTTCTAGAAGATCACATTTATTAGATTTGGTTCATATTGATGTTTGTTTTATGGATACAAAGAGTTTTGGTGGTACTCAATATTTTGTTACCTTTATTGATGATCATTCTAGAAAAGTGTGGGCTTTTTCTTTGAAAACTAAAGACCAGGTATTGGATTAGTTCAAGATATTTCATGTTACTGTAGAAAGAGAAGCTAGCAAAAAATTGAAATGTGTTCATGCAGACAACGGTGATGAGTATAGAGGTCCGTTTGGGCAATATTGTAGAGTTCATGGAATCAAGCTTGAGAAAACAGTACCAGAAACACCATAGTAAAATAGAGTTATAGAAAGAATGAGTCGCACCATTAATGACAGAATCAAGTGTATATTGACATGCAAAGTTGCCTAAGTCTTTTTGGGGAGAGGTAATGAGAATGGTTGTGGACTTGATTAATATTTCTCCTTTAGTCCCTTTGAAAGGTGATGTGCCAGAAAAGGTATGGGCAGGTAGAGATGTTTCTTATAACCATTTGATAGTTTTTGGTTGCAAGGCATTTGCACTTGTTCCTAGAGATAAAAGATCCAAGCTTGATAGTAAAACAAAAGAGTATATTTTTCTAGATTATGGCCATGAAGAATTTGGTTATAGACTTTGGGATCCTGCTAATAAGAAAATAATCAGAAACAAAGATGTAGTTTTCTTTAAAGATCAAACCATTGAAGACTTTGACAAATCGGAAAAACCAAAGCCTGTTAGTGGTGAACAGCTTCACTTTGATTCAACCCCTACAGCTCATTCTAATAATGATGGAGATTCAGATGAAGAACAGTAGAATGCCATTGATATACCTCCAGTTACCCAAGAACTCACTAATGTAGATGATCCAACTGAGAACGTTGATGAAAATCCACCAAAATCAGTACTCAGAAGATCTATTGGAGAGTGGCAACCTTCCAGAAGGTATCTTTCTGATGAGTATATAATGTTTACTGACGGGAGAGAACCCGAGACTTATCAAGAAGTCATGTCACATGCAAAGAAACAAGAGCGGTTAAAAGCTATGCAAGAAAAGATGTAATCCTTGCGAGAAAATCACACTTATGACTTGATAAAACCACCTAAGGGTAAGAGAGCACTCAAGAACAGATGGGTGTTTAGATTGAAGACAGAAGAAAATAGCTCACAACCAAGGTACAAGGCAAGGTTGGTTGTGAAGGGTTTTAGTCAGAAAAAAGGGTGTTGATTTTGAAGAAATTTTCTCACCTATTGTAGAGATGTCTTCTATCAGAGTTGTTTTGGGATTGGCTACTAGCTTGGATTTACACATAGAACAATTTGATGTGAAGACTGCATTTCTCCATGGTGACTTAGAGGAAGAAATATACATGGAAAAACCTGAAGGTTTCAAGACCAAAGGTAATGAAATTTTTTTTGTAAGTTGAGAAAAAGCTTGTATGGACTTAAGCAAGTGCCTAGACAATACTACAAGAAGTTTGACGTCTTCATATAGACACATGGGAACAGTAAGACAACTTCAGACTATTGTGTGTTTGCGAGAAAATTTTCTGATGATGACTTTATCATTCTCTTACTTTATGTGGATGATATGTTGATTGTTGATCATCATAGTAACAAGATTATGTAGTTAAAGAAAGATCTTAGTAAATCCTTTGCTATGAAGGATTTGGGAATGGCTAAGCAAATCCTTGGTATGAAGATTACTTGTGATAGGAAGAACAAGAAACTTTAGTTATCTCAAGAGAGGAACATTGAGAAAGTTCTTGATAGATTTAATATGGGCAATACAAAATTGGTTGTATCTCCACTTACGGACCATTTCAAGCTGAGTAGCAAACAATGTCCTTCAAGTGAGAAAGAAAAATAAGAAATGAAAACAGTGCCTTATGCATCCACAGTTGATAGTTTGATGTATGCTATAGTATGCACTAGACCAGATTTGGCTCATGTAGTTGGTGTTGTTAGTCGATTCCTCTCAAATCCAGTCAAAGAACATTGGTCTACAGTTAAATAGATTCTCAGGTATCTCAGAGGCACTTCTAAAGCATGTTCATGCTCTGGGAATGACAAACATGTGTTAGATGGTTTCACAGATGTAGATATGGCTGGAGATATTGATTCTAGAAAGTCCACTTCAAGTTACTTGATTACCTATGCAGGTAGAGCAGTTTCATGGCAATCTAGATTACAAAAATGTATTGCATTATCCACTACAGAGGCTGAATACATTGCAATCACTGAAGCTTGTAAAGAAGTTTTATGGATGAAGAAGCTTCTACAAGAGCTGGGTCACAAACAAGAGAAATTCATTTTGTATTGTGACATTCAGAGTGCTATCCATCTTAGTAAGAACTCCACCTTTCATTCATGATCCAAATACATCGATGTGAGATATCATTGGATCAGAGATGTTCTAGAGATGAAGATGTTACATATTGAGAAAATCCATACTAACAAGAATGGTTCAGATATGATGACAAAATCTTTATCAAAAAAGAAGCTTGAAATGTATAAGAAGGCTTCAGGTTTGGTAATGCCACCCTCATGACTTAGAGGGGGAGAACTTGTTAGGTTATCCTTCATCATAAGGGTAAAGAAGTCAAAATTTGGAGTAATGGGATTGCTGTAAGATTGGCAACATGAGGTTTGAAATGAAATTGACTAAAGACTATATAAGTCAAGTGGCAGCCTTTCATTAATTCATTCACACGGTAGAAGAAAAATAGAGGGGAGGCAGAGAGCAAGCCGAGAGGAAAAGAAAATTGGGGCTTAGGGATTTTATTCTTCAATCTCAAAATCAAGTGGTCAAATCAACTCCGATATAGCTCAAATTTGGAGTGGTGATTCATGGCATCTTCCTCTATGATGAGCACTCCATTATGTATATTTTATAAAGATTTAATTCATCATTCTATATCATTTGTATCATTAAATTTCTCAACTTAAGCATTTTTAGAGTATTAGTATGAAATAAGCAAACCGTTCCTAATTTCATGTTTATAATACAGGTTTGGTAATTTGGTCATAACTTTCTCTTTATAGATTCGAATGAGAAAATTATTGATTCTATGAAAAGATAATTCAATTATCGACAAAAGTGTCCCTCACACAGATCGTGGAATTCGGACTCTAGATGGATCAAAGTTGGGCTGGAAGTGAACCCAGTTACTATCTTGGCCTAGCTCATACATGCTTCGGTATTTGGGCCATAACTTCTAACATATTGATCCAAATTGAGTGAATCTTGATTCTAGAAGCAATAGAAGAAAAATATCTACAATATTGATGAAGATATTAAGAACCATTTGTCAATATTCGGTGCCAAAATTAATGGTCAAAGTTGGTGCATGTGATGGGAGTCAAATTTAACAAGATATTTTACATTTACCTCCCTTGAAAAATTATGATTCTTCACTTTTTTGTATCTATAAATAGGGGTGTCATGTAACCAAAGAGACCTACCTTAGACATATATTAGATGAGAGCAATTTAGCATTAGGCCAAACTCTCTCACTTTTCTCTTTTGTATTCTTTCTTCGTTTCTAGTAATATCATGAGCTTTCTCTTTCTTGCATTTTATTTTCTTCTTTCCATTATGTCTTTCTAATTTTTTTTTGCTAAGGTAATGGAGTGAAACCCTTGATATGAGAATAATAATTCTCTAACCCCAAATGAGCTTAATTGATCATATTCTTTTGTATTTATTTTATATGCTTTGTATTTACTTTCTTAATCAATCCTGACACCCCTTGTATGATGGAGGTCATGATCTATTATTGACAATCGTTGGTACACCAAATACTTAGATCTTTAGGATCCTTGATTTATTTTAGACATATGAGAATGGCACAGTGGATGCTTGAACCTATATATAAGAGTGGTTTAATTATTGATAAAGCGGTAAATATAAATCATATATAACTAATGGGCTTAATTGACATATTCTACCATTGGAACCATTTTAATGAGTGGATTCCAATAGCGTTATAAAAGGAGTTGGATTATTTTTATTTGAAATATCATGGGTGGATCCTCTAACCTTAGCTTGTTATATCATTTGATTTAATCTCTTATTTGTTTCTTATATTTGTTATTTTACATTAATTGTCTTTACCTTTCTATGGAGGGCTATGTCACCTATCTATTTGGTTTAATTTCTTGCATTTAATTTTTATGTTTATGTTTACTCACTTTTATATTTGAATGGTAGGCTGTACCTCCTAAGCCTTTTGTTATTTGTTTCTTATCTTATATTTATCTTTCCTTTATTTTGTCATTTTATTTAATTTCCTTTACTTGCTTTTGTTTTGTATTTTTGTCTTTGTTAATATCATTATGTTTTTTAATTTTGTTTGTAATATATCCTTGTTTTGTACCAACTAAATCCCATTCCCTGTGGATCGACCCCGGTCTTACCAAGTTTTATTACTTTGACACTCCTACGCTTGGGAGACAATCCTATTTTAGACGTATCAAGTTTTTGGAGCCGTTGCCGGGGAAGGTAACATTTGGTGTACAAAACTGTAAGTACCATTTTTCTTTTTTGCTTTAGATTTTCATTTTCTTTTGTGTGTTCATCTTCTCTTCTCTTTCTTCTCAAAAATTGCATGAACATTTGGTCAGGCACAACTAGTGGAAGACTTGTTAGGAGACCAACACCTTCTTTGAAAAACATGACTGAAAACTAAGATGAAAGACTCATAAACCAAGGGGACAATCACTCCCAACAAAATGAACCAAATAACCACCACCAATCTAGAACACTTAAAGATTTCATAAATCCTGTGAGAACTAGCGCACTATCTTGCCTAGTTTACCCTCTTGATGTAGCCCAGCTTAACTTTAAATCAGGAATCATCTAACTTCTACCCACTTTTCATGGCCTTGACAATGAAAACCCATATGCCCATTTAAGAGAATTTGAGGAAGTTTGTAACACATACTATGATCGAAATTATAGCATAAACACAGTAAGACTAAAGTTTTTCCTTTTTTCCTTAAAAGACAAAGCTAAAATTTGGCTACAAAATCTTATATCGAGATCCATATGTTCTTGGGATGAAATGCAACAACAATTCCTTAAAAAAAAATTCCCTTCCGATAGAATGAACTCTCTTAAAAGGTAAATTACCACTTTTACTCAAAAACCTGGAGAGACATTCTACCAATGTTGGGATAGGTATAAGAAACTCTTTAATACTTGTCCACACCATAGTTTTGAGACTTGGAGACTAGTCTCAAATTTCTATGAGGGCTTAACACCAAAAGATAGATAAACCATAGAACTCATGTATAATGGACAATTTGGTGATAAAGAACCCGATAAAGCAATGGATTTTTTAGATTTACTAACTGAAAATATCCAAAATTGGGATACCGCTGGCACCTGTGAGATACTAAGCAAGGCCCAAATCACAACAACCATTAAAGGCATCTACAACCTTAGGGAAGACCATGACCTTCAAGCCAAATTTGTATCTTTAGCTAGAAAGGTCGAGGCCTTAGAAATGAAAAACTCTAGTCAATTAAAGTATATTCAAGAAGTTGTTTGCCACATTTGTGATGCTAATGATCATCTCACCGAAGAATGTCTAACTTTGCCTTCTTTTAAATAGTGTCTCCATGAACAAGCCAATACATTAAACAACTTTAAAAGGCCAACTTGTAACCCATATTCTCAAACTTACAATCCTGGTTGGAGAAATCACCTAAACTTTAGTTAGAAAAATGACAATCATGCACAATCTTCACAACCTTCTTTTCAACCACATCAAAACTTTCAAAAATCTCATGCACCATATGTTCCTCCTCTTAGGAAGGACCTCGAAGAAACAATGTATTCATTTTTCTCAAAGCAAGAGACTATCAATAATCAATTTGTTCAATCATTAACAGATTTGAAAGATAC
>JANLJB010029641.1:0-16576 GCA_026212285.1 Bursera cuneata
AAAATTGGTATTTCAGTTATGTAGTTATGTAATTAGAATTATTTATAGATTTATCTATTTATTTATGAAATTTATATTACATTGTTTGAAGTCCATGAAAATCTATCAATGTCTATAGAAGTCTACAAATGTCTATGAAAGTCATTAAAGTGAAAGTCTATAAAAGTCTACAAATGTCTATGAAAGTCATTAAAGTGAAAGTCTATAAAAGTCATTAAAAGTCTATAAGTCTATAAAAGTCATTCAGTTATAAAAAGTCTTTAAAAGTCTTAATTGAATACACCCCCCTAAGTTTTTACTATTCAATATATACGTTTATCAGATTTCAAACACTGGCACATCAGACATTTCTGCTATGTTTAATGTGAAAAGAACCAAAACTTCACATTAAGAAGAGATGGGGCAAGTAAATTGTTCATACAGAGAAGAATTCAAGTTAGTAAAAGAATTTACACACTTCAAAATTCCGTGTTGGTTATGAAGGGTCATTTCGATTATGACTTTAAATCGATTTAGGTGACACGTACAAGAAGCACAACCATGATAAAAATACATATCATTACAAATATCAGAAGCCAAGTGAAACATGTAGTCTTTGAACTCTCCGAGTGTATCTTTGTAGCCCGCACATTGGCGTGACCAGTGCTTGCCAGGCTTTGCTCAATAGCCTTCTCTGTTGAATCAAGAACCTGCATTCAAACCGTACAATCATGAGTACAATACAAGCGAGGCAAATTAAAGCTATCCAATCCAGATGTTGCATACACTTGCTTCAAGTATTAAATCTTATCTAAGTAAATGCAACACTTCTAGCGCATCATATATCATGCAGAGATGGTCACAGGCCAGCTCAAGGAACATCTTTGATAAATTAAAACAAAAGCTAGCAGTTTTCTGGTTCAAAACCAAGAAGAAAGGATTCAGTAACTAATACTTAAACCCTTCATCCCAATCATGCAAAGGTTTCAATGAAAGACTTGGGTAATGTATAATGAAATCTTACTTTTTCAGTATTCTCCAGGGACCGGCTCATCATGAGACTGCTCTCTTTGAGTTGCTGTGCCAGCCCAACCATTTCATCAGTCAAATTTTCTTGAAGTTTTCTGGTACAGGAGAGATTTTAACAGATAGCAACATCAGAGCAATTAGAAAAACAAATGTCACTGATATTCAGAAATCACTCAAGAAATTAGAGTGAGATTTGTGTTTAATTACTATGCATAAATTTTATACCAGATGAACAAGTGACAACCTAAAGAACTTTAAACAGCTAATTCTGGCATTTTTTGTTAATTTTTCACTAGCAAAGGCAAGTTAACATCACCCACTTAATGAATTGAACCCTGCAGTACAACAATCAAGCATCAATGTCACCCCCAACACTCCATCTCTTCCATACAGCATAATATATTCATTCTTCTTTCAGTCAGACGATATCACGACACAAGAGATTATATAACCAAATAAATTATTTGAACCCCAGACCTCCCTCCTTCACAGGAGGAGAGGTAACACTTATCCAGTAAATATGAAAATTCTTCTATTACCAACTCTACATGGGTGGTAGGTCCATGACCATTAAGTAAAATTTTAATGGCATGGTCTGAATAGCCAATTTAGTTTTCTACAAGGAAACACTAGCTGGTATGAACTATAAGAATTGTTCTCCAAAGAACAGCATGGCATTTTATCTTCACTAACACGAGTAAGTTCAGCTCTCCTTCGCCAACAAACTTGATTTCTAGTATAGTATAGCTTGTGTAAAAGCTTGGTCCATTATTGGATATTGTCAAACAAAACCGTGAGAGACTTTGTGTCAAAAGCAGACAATATATAACAGTGAGCCGGGCTGTTACAGCTTGATTTACAGATTTGTAAATGAACTTTTCACTCTTGAAGGCTTAATTCAAAATTTTAGATCCATTATCCCTTAATCCTCAAAATGATTGAATGGAGGGCAATCCTTCAGTGGTACAGCCACAATATTCAGAACACAGCTCACCATACTACAAATTCAGAAGAAATTTATTGAAAAAATTCAAGGCAATTGGTTTTTTAGAACTAAAACTCAGATGCTGATGACGGCACTAGGATGCCAACAAATGAACCCAACTACTGAACAGGTAGGCATGTCCCTATTCTACTTAAAGATATTTCCGGTACCTGTGCTTTTCAATGTATTCTTGTGTTGCAGCATCCAATTTGACTGTTTCTGAAGCATCAGCTCCAACAGTGTCATGACTTCTATCTGCACTATTTGAGGCAGGCCTGTAAAATATGAATTAATAAGAAAAAAAAAAGGAATAATTCCAAGCCAATATGCATCACATTGATCCCAACTACAAATTGACTCACACAAATCTCCTTCTCAATCCTGGAGATGATGCAGTGTGAGTTTCACCATCTGATTTAGTAGGGCTTTCTTTAAAAGAATTCCTTCTAGCAGGATCTTCGGTTACTTGAATATTGGGCTGGAAGTTAAAAATAAAAAATAAAAGAAAACCTTCACGGTCACATGTACTTTTGATGCAAAAATATAAGAATGAGGCAATGCCATGTGATGAAGAAGGATGGACAGTGAACAAAATTTTGAGCATTACCTTGCAAAATGCTACACTAAACTAAGCAAAAAAGCATAAAGAGTTAAGCAGAGCCATGAATCTACATCACTTAAACTCCCCTCACCTAAGATTCATCCATGATTTTGAACGTTTGGAGAATCCATATAGGATGAATAATCGAAATCAATCATCTATATGCACTCCATTTCTCTCTCCCAAACTTCTATCAAAATTTTATCTCTACATCTCCAATCTTTGTTTTATCCCCTCCCATATCTTTTGGTCAATTCCCAAATATGGCCTTCCTCACCATTTCCTATAATGCCAAACATATCCCTACTTTTGGACTCTAAAAGGCAAAAAAGAAAATGCTGAGAATTTACTTTTTCAGAATCATACTGGAAATCCCTTTAGTCATTTAAACATGACACGTAACTGAAAAGAAGAAGAAGAAAGAAATGAATCCCACCAGAATCCTCATTTCAACAGGAAACAACAAATAAACTTTCAATTTCACATTTACGCACCAAAGGAGCAACTAATTTGGAAGCAAGGGCTTCAATCTTCTCAGAATATTCATTCACCTGAGCCTTTGAAACTCTGCAGGAATAAGTCCAAAAGATAAGTTACATTACCTTGAAATTAAGAAACTTACGAACTTCTACAGAAGCATAGCTTTTCAGTCAGCTATTTAAAAAATTATAAAAAATATAAACAATATATATAAAAAAAAGTATGTAAGAAGAGAAATGTTTCTCAAATGGGCTAGAACAAAATAAATTAAAATTTAAAGCATTAAATATCCTATATCCACAGAATATTTGCTTTAACAGATTAAGAATAAATTAGAGTTAATATCATTCAATTGCCATCCCAAACAATGTGTCATATTTAAAAGATAAGGAATGAAGAAAGCATACCAACCTTGGTAAGCCTTCTGGAGTTCTCTCTTCAGCCAGCTGTTCTAACTGTTCACGTAGAGTGGCAACATACTGCAAATATAAGAAAAAGAATTAAGAAGATTAGAAAAAAGATGATACAAAATATTATAAAAGTCAACAATGTGATCTGAGTTATATCAAGTTGCTTACATGTATAAGTTTTGCCTGATTTTGTTGCTGAGGTGCAGCTGAAAGCAACCTCCTCAAGTTTATTTCAGTTTTACTGATTCCCATTACAATTAAACGATCCTATAGCATCCTGAGAAAACAGGAAAATTTTAAAATATTTCTACAAAAAATCCATTTAAATCACAGCCAAATTTTCATTCTATATGTAAGTTTCACCCAAAAAAAAAGGGAAGAAGAAGTAAACAAAAGCAAAAGAAAACGAGAAAAAATCACCAATACCAGAAGAGAGTTTTTCAAAAAGTCCAAATAAAATTGTACCAGTAAGTTCATAAATTTATCTATTTCCTGAACATATGTTTTTAGGTTAAGTCTTTATCTTTTTGGCTTGGTTTGTCCCCTCAGAATTAAATGGATAATGTAAAATAATCCAGAGAAGATTGAAGCCATTGCTTCCACAACAGTCTGTTTCATCCAAAAGTTCAGATTGCAGTGAGATTCTTTCTTTTCCTTTGGGCAACGGTAATCTAATTCGTAAGAGCTCTTCATATAAACTGGAATTTAAGCAAAATCATCAAACTCAAGAAGCTCATAATTCAATTTCTCGGTAAGTAACATCGACGAAACTTTAATTTCCGAAAATTTTTTGCCCATTTTTGTTTCTTCTCGTTAGATAACAACGTTTGCCTTCCTCAGTCAACATTTAACGAAGAATTAAAAAACTACAGTTAACTACTATCATGATCTGAAAAGAATATTCAAGGATAGAAATTTTCAAATAGATCAACCCATAATTCTTAGAAAAAAATAAATTAAAAGAAAATAAACTATAAAGACATGATAACGCAGTAAAAATGTATAATAAAAAAAAAAAATCTGACTTACCGTTTGCTCTCCAATGCATCGAAGAGTAAACACAGCCTTCTCTCTGTTCTTCCAAAAAGAACAAAAAAGCCGATAGAAGAGATGTACCTACCGAGATTTGAAGACACAGCGAGAGCGAGTGGGAGAGACAAGTAAATCTGCTTATTGGGCTTTCAAGAAAGGCCCGAAAAGGAAGGCCCACTTTCGGTTGATGTGAATAAATGAAAAGTGAAATGACAAAAAAAACCCCTAGATGCAATTTACTAAAGCCCCTGCCCATATAGGTCCTTAACACCAGTCATATATACCCTTAACACATATGGAAAATTGAATATATATAATATTCTAACAACCAAAATAAAAACCAAAAAAAAAAATTCTTTTTAAAGTAATATTAATAACAAAATAGCACCATAGAAACTTAGAAAATGTAAATTTTTATAAAAAATTACAAAATCTAGCCAATTCCCTCTTCTGAATTATGCTATTTATAAATCATTAAATCAATATGTGTTATCTGGTTGAAATTGACTATATAATATAATATAATATATATATAATTAATGAATCTGAAAGTTGTGTACCTTAGATTCGATAGCTTAATCCTTATGTTATGACAATAAAATTAATGATCCCTTACATCCCACGTAGGCTTCAATTGGAAAAACCCATCATCTCTTTTGGGCTTCAAAGAATAATTGATCCGTGGATTAAAATGTAGGCCCATGGGGTTGGGCCTAATACATAGTCCACTAACAAGTTTTGAAAACAGGTATATACCACTGACAACATCCACGTTTTCGCAAAAATATCACTCAGATATAAATTTTTAATTTTTATCAGTTTCTACCCTTATTTTTCACAAAGCCCATCAAATGAGTCTCGTACTATAAATGCCGTGAGAAGAATGTAACGGTGGGAGGACATACACGACCTTTTCGTTTTTGTGGTCAGTACAGCGTCAATAGGAAAATAACCCATATAAATGGAGCCAATCACGCCTTTTTTTATTTTTTTTAGTTCAGTCCCGCCATAACCCAACTTCATGATAAACTGCATGCACCATCACCGACCCAAAAATAAAAGAAAATCTACAACATCGAACAAAATTTACCCATTCATTCTCCAATAAAATTCACCAAAACTACTGGCAGTCAGCAAAACACAAATTCAACACAATTTCATCATTAACTATTCGTTGAATGAAGTCAAACTGAATCAATCAAAATAAAGAATTGAAAAGAGTCACTTCCACCACTCACTCTACACTTCAAATTTTCCTTCCTTCGACGGCAAGAGCAAGAACTAAAACCGAAACCGACTACACTATTACAAGAAGGAGATGATTATGAAGAAGAGCTCAGGGTGGCATTTCTAACGTTTTGGAGAACCGATAAGAAAGGATTGCAGAAGCGTATTTTGCTACTCTTTTATTAGTTAAGAGAAAGCTTTGCTTAGCATTTGCTTGCTTACAGATTAAGGCTTAGCCCTTTTGTAGCCATTGTCAGCGCATAGGTAAGTAAGATGGTTTATTGCAGCAGAAAGAAGAAGAAAAAGGGTTATTCTCATATATAAAGGATAGGAGAAAATGCATATATGTTGTGATTCAAGTGCATTTTGATCAACTAGGTAATAAGCTAAGTCCTCTGTTAGGATCTCAATTAAAACGGTAAAATATAAAATAAAAAAAATATTGTGACCCAATTAATTTCCTTTTGGATTCATGGGACCTCTTATTTTGGAAGACAATTACTGGTATTTGAATCCAACATCAAACACCCATTACTTTGCCCAAAAAAGAAAAGGCCAACAATATATGATAAACGAAAAACAAAAAGGGTACACTATGATAGTCATTATTCAACGTAGAAAAAATGACACACTGAAGTTATAATCTTCCAGAATTATGTATACATATATACACTACAACACTCTTCACTTTCACACATGAAATTGAACTGACAACTCACTCCATTGTAAGCATGGTTCAGTTCCTGGGCTGCTATTATGTATAGCATTTATTTGGACTTCACAATTATTATATAAAAGACTCGAAATCAGAAATCAGCAAATTAAAAGTGAAAAATGAAAGAGGGCATTTAGAGAAAGGCTGTAACTGTAGCTATAATTCTTACTTCGGAAGGCACTCGAAGCAACATTATCGATTATCATTGGCAATCAATTAGGTGTAGTGGGTGAGGTTTTAGACACCTCGTCTCTCAGGTGGTCCTATGAAGAGTTCTGTCTCTACATCCATTTTCCGAATGTGGAATACTTCTGGTTCCTGACAGGATTGCTGACGTGGCAGTATGCCATACTGTAATCATCAATCATCCAGTTAATGATTAGTATTACCAGCAATGCGTATCTATTCCCAATACTGACTTTCTGTTCATCATTTCCTAATCTAGATATCATATTATCTACTCTTCTAATCACCTATTAGTTAAGCACAAACCTGATATAATTTCAGGTGATAAGAAAGTTCATTCAGTTAGCCTGGGAATCGCATTCTGGTGCAAGAAAGTATGATATTTTGAAGGAGAGTTAATGTAAAAGGAAATACCTTCTCACGCAGCTTTTTATTTTCTTCCATGAGGACTTTCTCCTGTATTATGTGAACAAAGGAAATGGAAATACATAAAAATTAGAAATCTTTACAAAATCAAGATCCACAAAATGCTCCCAGACATGAACATGTATTATACAAATTCAAGAGATTACCTTCTCCTTCAGCTTCTCAATTTGCTCTCTCAACAGCTGGTTCTGAGTATGGGAAAAAGTGTGTGAACTGTTAGTAATTAAAGATTTATCCATAGTAATCTAAGACATAAGATCATGATGATGAGTATTTTCATGGTTTTGCTTTAACAAGTGATCAGTTTGGTTAATTGATTGGAGAATATAGGCAAGATGCATCAAGATAGTGTGATAAAGATACTCAACAATTCAGTCTGATTAGTCATATGTCTCAGCAACAAAAATAAATATGTATATAACGCACCTTCTTGGCCCTAATTCTGCTTAAGCTTCGATCCAGCTGGGTCTCCAACTGTTGTAGCTCATCAATCGAGCATGCCTCCAGTCCATCTCCCAGGAGCTTTCTGCAACATTTAACGAAAAGTTTGGCACAACTGATCATCATAAAAGTAACTATTACAAAATAAAAAACATCTTCGTTGTTGAACCTTTTGGTAGATTCAAGAAGCTCAATCTTCTTTGCCATGCTGGAAGTTTCCTCCTTCACATGCCACATATCATGATCAACAATCATAGTAAATCTTGAGATCATTAGGACAATATATGTACTTTTACAAAACGCGATTTCAATTATATATAAAATAACAAATATACTCCCTAGTAAAATCTCATTATATATTTATATATTAACTTTTTGAACGAGAATACAAATGACTTGATATACTCATCCTACATAAGATTTTGTGTATCTTTATATCTTCATTCAAAATAAATATTATCTAAATTTGTTAAATCAAGATTTAGGCATCAAACTGTTTCTTGATATGTGTAGTCTCTAGAAAAGACAAAACCAAATCAGAGTTTACATCTCATATTAAATTAGTTAGGTAAGGACTAGACTAATTTAAGTGACAAGAAAAAGTAGATCTAGCTATTAGATAATTTATTAAAACTCAGTATAATGTGACCGGAGGTGAGGATATATTCTCCTGACGTTACTAAATTGAAGAAGGGATTCTTTCCCTTTTTTCAGATGAGAATCTCAGTGCTTTATTACACATCATTGCAGACTCTTCCATATTGTTGCACGCGAGCATTTGTTCTACCATCATTTTCATCATCGATATTAACTCCTTTTTCCAGTTTGGTTAATTTCCACAGAAAAAGCAGGAGATATGTCTGTCCTTCCCTAATTTGTGCTTTAGCTGGGGTAAGATAAAAGAAGGAAAAAGAAATATGTCTGTGCCAGATGAGTCATGAGTCTGCCTCTAACAAGCTGCGTGCTACAGATGTGATAATTAAAAGTCACATCTGGCACAGTCAGCTAGCTATTTTTGGCTTAAAGAAAAAATAGCTAGAAGTTGGAAGTGTATACAATTAAGTCTTCAGTCAGCTAGCTGCATGGCCAACTGATATGAGATAGAGAGATTATGGGCCTTCAATCATTTTCATATCCCTTCGCTCAGTTAAATGTGTTGCATTCATTGAAAAAAGTTGAGCGGGTAGGTCTGAAGAAATAAAAATCTATAGTTGGTGCATACATATGGAAAATGCAAGAGCTAACCTGAATGTGGTCCTCTTCTACTATTTTGCTGCTGATTCCAATGTCCTTGGATCTCTTCTGATAGCGTTCTATTGTCTTGTTAACACTGAAGCAAGTACAAATTCAAGAAGTTACAATACATGGAAACTGCCTTCTAAAGTATCTATTTGACAAGTGAATATGGAAATTTAAATATTTGAGTTAGAAATATATATGTATTTTATCATATCATAAGGTTGACCTGGTACTTTCATATTATTATAAATTTACATATGAATTTCACATTCTAAATAAATAAAAATTTTATATTTTGTTTAAAAAAAAAACTAAAATAAAATAAGATAAGATTAAACAATATTATAAATTTTTAAGTCATCTAAAATTCACATGTTAATATATGTACCACAATGAGTGGGTATGTATATAAATACTTCCTTAAAAATAAAAACCATCAGGATTTCATAAAATAAAATAAAAAATCTAAAGTAATATCATAAATACAATTAACCAATAAGTCTATAGTTAATACATATAAATTTATTACTTGATTGTACTTGGTATGTACTCTAGATAATCAAGTAGTTTCAAAATAAAAGTCAAAATATAGTTATTTTGATGACAACTCAACAACCTAACTCTTAATTATTTATCTCCAAATTTTTAAAAGTTGTTATTTGTGTTTAGTAAACTGTCACAGAGCCTATTGGATGAAAATTCCTCTTTAAAAATTTTTATTACAAAAATAAAGTTAACTATTAAATACATGGAACATGCACGATAAACAAAACACCAAATAATATATTTATTAAGCATGGGCCCAACATTAATATTTGCTCATGTGAACATTGATATTTGCTCACCTGAAACATGGATCCTATTTTAGGTCTAATTGATCTTTGAGACCAAACCAAAAAACCGAAAATTGATTTTAACTGAATCGCATAATTATCTAGAGAAACTAAGATAGAGTGAATTTAAATTTGGAATCTTTAGCTCTGGTAACATATTAAAAAGCCACTTTACCAAAAAACTTAAAACAATCAGATAGTATCCATCAATAGTATTATGCTAAGTTTGTCATTTGACACTCCCCCTTAGATGTTATGTGGACCAAATGGTTCGAGTTCATGCCCAAACCCAGACATGGTTAATAGACTGACTTGCCCCAAAAAGCTAAACAATAGTACTAAGATTGTCATTTGACACTCACCCTCAAGTGTAACGTGGATCAAATGGTTTATGTTAATGCTTAAACTCAAATACGGATAACAAGCTACGTACTCTGGGCCAAGTCCAGACCCAACACAAACAAACAGATAACAGATGTAGATACGTAAACTCATCTACAATACCATGTTAAGTTATTATCTGTTCCAAAATTTTAAGTGATCATGTATAATTGATATTGTAAATAAATCAAAAGATATATTGAAATGTAAACATGGACATATAAACTAGGATTAAACTATTGTAACTTAATTTTTTAACTTAAAATTTTGATACTTTTTATGACCATTCAGACATCACAATCCAATGGTTTTAAAATTATTGAGTTAACATTAAAAAATGACCACCCTTTAACTCCTCCCATCACTAGAAAAAGATTTGGCCTTTTTAAGTTATAAGCTTCAATTTATTATTAGTTTATACCAAATTATAGGTTGTTTTGAATTCGTTAAGAGATTAATATTTTCTTTACACGATAGATATTAATTTAAATTTTAAAAAAAATTAATCTTTATAACATTTTGCCTATAATCTTACCAATACTTGATCATAAGTTAGCATGTCTATTTTCACATATTATAAAGTCATCCACTTTGAACCTAACTGGTACAATTATGCTTTTAAAATAACTCAAAGAGCGGAATTATACTAATTGAAAAGTGTATCTTTACATCCACCACTCAATACCCAAGCAATGTGGAATTCTAATACTACTCAGCATTCAATATGAAATTCTAGCCCTACCCATCTTTCACCTCATCCACCTTAGTCATTTTATATTTTATATTAGATCTCAAAAACTTTATTTACATTCACCTTCAGAATTCAATGTGAAATTATAGCACAATGCACATTAAGATCACTTTGTTTGAGAGAAAATTAGCTATGGGATTTCTTATTACAACGTATATTCCTTCTTCATTATAATTAACGAAGCTATCAAAACCCTTGCCTAAAAATGATTTCATAGAGTTTCAAGAGAAGTTGGGAGTCAATGAGTTCCTTCTTCAATTTGAGAGGGCATATAAAACTAAAGCTTTGTTAAGCCTTGGGTCAAGGAAAAAGATTAATCAGCAGATGGTGACAATCATTAGGAAATCATGTCGTTTGTAATGCATTTGATCTATATAGCTATTCTTTTCTTTATTTATCATTTTGTACTCATCTATATAATTTATAAGAATCAATGGAAACATCATTTCGCTTCCATCAAACAAGTATTGAAGTATTCTTGAGTCCTTTCAGAATTTAAATTAGACTATAAGCTCTCTTTAGCCTCCGTGTCAAGATATGTTTGGCTTTGAGATCAATTGGAAATAGTGTGAAATTATTCCATTTGGACTAGTCCGCATGATTTTTCTTTTAGAATTATTCAAAATGCTTCAAATTAATTGAAAAATGAGTCTCTCTCAATATAGTCTATTAACTATCTCTAATCAAGCTATGTGGAATTCTAATAGTATTACCCCAAATTATTTAATTTCTCTTATAACGCTAGCAGCACCGTAAAAGTGTTAGAGATGATTCATGTAGCATTGATCTCTCATTGGACTTTAAACTTGCCTTTTAAAGATATAAAATCTAAATTGTATTGTTAATTTTACTTGTAAACTGTTATAATAAATTGATCACCATGTTTAACATAAATATAAATTTTTTAAAATAAACTTTTCCTTAACATAATATATTAAGTAAAAGTTAAATGTCTATCTAATCTCTAACCAATATTTATTTTTTCAACACACAATTTCGACACAAATTTCTAGTTATTTATCTTATCTAATCCGATCGTGTGAGTTGATAACATTAAATCTAACTTTTAAAAAAAAAAAAAAATTTTGAACTCCACCATTAGATTAAATGACGTACAATATCATACGGGTATGTGATGTTAAGTGTAATGTCATATGTTTTAAGTTTATAATATCCTAACTTTAGTATCCCAAATAATGTGACACTATTTAATGATTCTCGTATCATTTATAATATTTAGAAAATATTGTCTATCAAATGATATACCTAAGTATTGATCTAATTAAAGAAATAATAGGATTGTCTGTTTTTACTCATTGCTATCTATAAAAGAAGGTCAATAGGAAACACTAAAGTTGCTCTCACTAATGCAATCTACAATTAATGGAAGACATTAATTTGAATTCTATGTTTGTCCAAATCTCTTTAACAAATAATCAATTTCCATATCTATTGGATTTTATACATTCATTTTTAAGGGTTTTGTATATTTCATATATATTTGAAATGGGAAAATATGATATTCTCCAATGGAATAGGAAGACTTAGAATGTAGAAGATCATAGCATTCATGATTTAGTATATTTGAATTTTTATATATATATAGGATAAAACTTTTTTATGAATTAACATCATTAAATATGATTTTTGAAAAATGAGGTGTGTACATAATTTGAGAAGGGGTTTTTCGAAAAAATTAATATGATTTCATACCTCAAGTTTAAAATCCAGTCCAAGAAATGTGACAATAATTTAAAAAGTCATATCACTTATCACACAAATTCAAACAGTTAGCATCATTAATTCAAGATCCACATTGCACTTCTACATCAAGTAAAATTTCAAAAAGTCTAATATACTTCGATAGTTATGCCTTAAGGCATAATCATCCATAACATACATAGTAATCGCACTAGAGTAAAAACTCCATTTCACAATCAAATTACATAAAGCAAACTAATCAAATGCACCAAAAAATGAACAAGAAAGTGAAGTTATATTATCTATGGGTATATGCTCAGATGAACCTGGCTTCTAAGTAATTATATTGAGGTGGTGTGTATGACAATTTATCATTTTGTTTTTCATGTATTAAATAGTGGTTTAAATTTTTCAATCTTATTCTATTTTTACTGCTAATTTGTTCCTCCTTCCTTCTTTTTCTCAACTCACTTTCTCCCGTAGAGATTTATTTTAGCAACCACATATCATATTATGTCAACATTTTATTGTTGGGTTTACCAAATCAATAAAGTGGCATTACGAGTCTATCTCAAGTAAATTTTTCTCTAAGAAACTAGATACCAAGTTTAGAAAGGCTAAAGAAGATTGCATGTATACACATCTAATGACATTATACCATATAATATTCATTTTAAAATATACTAATTATGGTTATGGTTAGTAAGTTAGATAAAAATATATAAATGTGGATACCACTTAACATTAACGGATTACTGTTTTTTTAATTATTTTTTTCTAGTAAGAACAGTCTCATTGAATGGTTACTAACGCAAGTTTGGTGGGTAAGTACAACTCCCTACTCCAATACTTCACTGTATACTTTACAAAATTTCCTTTTCTTATGATACATACCTAGGATGGAATATAAAGTACAAAGCTAACTACAAACGTTTTTACTCATCTCTTTTAGTTTAAGAATCTCCTTAAGGAGAGGAATGAACAAGGTAGTAACAATATAAACCTTTAATTACCAAGTATTCATTAAAAAGGAAAATTTTGTTTACTGCAGTCAAAAAGGTGCAGGCCGGCCAGTTGTGCGCGACAGATGCCTGGATCAGTCCAGTTCAGAAGAGCTAAAGATTGGGACCATCTACACATAATCACTCTCATCATTCCAATTTGATGTGAATAACAATGACTGATCATGGCCCTATTTTCTCGGTAGAAAATGTTCTTGAGGCTATGCGTGACAGCATGCATTAAACTTTGAGAAGCCATTAACTAACCTTTCTAGAGCTGAAAGCCTGGATTGGAATATTAATTGGTTAAATTAAGACTTAGAATTCTTGGTTGGGTTGACATAATTATCACCTACAAACTAGCTTACTGCAGGCTTTTGGATACATAATGATCACATATGTAACAAGTAAAATTAAAGATATCGTTGAAAACAAAGCAAAACTATTGTTCCAATATAGTGGATGCCTTGGAGAAACCAGTTCACTTCTTTAGGAAGTAATTTCACTTTCACTAAATGTATAAACAATAGTTTAGAGGCGAGAACAGGCCCTTAGTACACACCTTGTTCTTGGAGGCCCCTCTTAAACAGTAATCAAGATTCCGTAGTAAATGTATTTTTAATGTTGAGATAATTTTAATATTAGTTTTATCTGTTAATACTAATACCTTGTTAAATGAGATGAAATGGTGATTTGCATATATACATTTAATATCGATAAACTAAATGATCGATATATATGATTAAAAAAATAACTGTCCTGAAAAGAATACATTGCCGTTGGGTGCGTACTCTCACTAATCTAAAAATTGCTCTACTTCCATTACTTTCATGGCAAAAGGCTAGGGCAGTTCTCTGCCATCCATAAGATCTAGTACACAGTAACCCTAATGATAAGAATTTGTTTAGATTTCTCTCTTCCAAGAGCTTTTTACTAACATTAATGGACCAGTATAGATTAGATATAACTTAGAACAGCAAAAGAATCAGCAAGATCACTTGAAAGAATAAGCTAAACTGAACTCTGATTATAAAAAGAGAAGTCATAGGAAAGATCAGACCCTTTTGATGGATAAAGTCTGAGATAATTCTCATAGTACTACTTGGTGGGGGGCACAGATTTATAAATACAAACTCATGTCTAGTCAACAAAATTTATGCTATACACTCAAGTTGTACGAAGACAATTGATTCTTCAGAATTTAATTCATCAATACAGATTCATAGAGGCTGCATAAAATACACATAAAAAGTAGAATAAACAAAAGAAAATTAAACCGTGTATATGTTCAACAACGAAGAAGAAGACAGATACATACCTGCAACTAGCGAACTCATAGAGCTTGCCTCTTGGTGAGAAGATAATGAGTGCAACTTCAGCATCACAGAGAACCGACAATTCAAATGCCTTCTTGAGCAGTCCATTCCTACGCTTGGAGAAGGTTACTTGCCTGCTAGTAGCATTTTCGATCCTCTTCATCTGAGTTTTTCCTCGGACCATTTTCAACCTACACGAAGAAATTCCAAGTAAAAACCCAGCAGAGAAAGCGTCAGCTTCTCGAAAATAATACAAATATTAATAATAATCCAGTTGAAACTGAAAGTGAATAGCTGAAAGCCAGCCTAATCGATCAAAATATAGCAAAAAAGTAAAATTCTAAATTATTTTTAAAAAAAAAGATTTGATAAACAATGAAGACAAACAACCGGGCAAAGAGAAAGATGGTTTTTCGGAAAATAGAAATGGATAATAAAATCAAATCAGGAAATAGAAGAAAAAGAGCTTGGCCGGGTCTGCAAAAGCTTCAGTAGATGTACAGGTGAAACAAAGATGAGATACAAATTTTCTCTTGTAAATCTGTGATAAATCAAATCTCATTAGAAACCCTAGATTTTTTCAATGAAAAGGGGTAAAAAGATAAGATAAACCAAAAAAAAAAAAAGCTGATTGATAGTCATACTCTTCTTTCTTTCTTTCTTTCTCTCTTTCTATTCTGTCGCTCCAACCTATAAGCCTATAACCCTACACCACAAATAATATAACAAATAATTACTGTTAAAAAAATAATAATAATAATGAAGACCAGATCTTCAGAAGGGTGAAGCGTCAAGACTGAAGAACCTAATCTCTTTCTTCTTTTGGTAACTTGAGGAAAGGAAACAGTCATCTTCCAAAAAGAAAATCAGAGAATAAATGCTAAAGCATGCGAAGACACTGTTTAAGATAACTCGCCTGGATGCACAAAAAGTGGATGCTATTGCCTGATGCGATGACACCTGGTGAGTTAAACCGACAACTTCTACCTCCGGTTTTGATTCGAGAGGCAGAGAGGTAAACCAAGCGAAAGACATCAAACATTCCTGTCGGTTGCCAGTTCATCACGGACAATCTTAACAAGAAAACCCTAAGTTGCATGCAAAGTTTGGGCACTTGGTGGACACGATAAAAAAAGTTATCGCGGACAGTAAACAAAGGTTCGTCCGTACAAGTGGGTCTGAAAAACATCTATTTCTTTTCCGTACGGTGGAGTGGGAGCTGGGCCAGTGATGTGATGCCAACAAATCAGGTAAGGCGATCGTGATCAGGCCGCGTCACGTGGCTCATCCTTGTTTGGTGCGTTCGGGCATTGTTTTTGTGTGTGCAAGTAATTTCCTCACTTTCCTTTTTAAGCTGTTTACTAACTTTTCTTGATTGGGTGAGTCGAGTCACATGTGTCAAGTGGTGGCGCACTATTAGAGATTTAAATATTCTTTTGAAAAGCAGGTGTGGCCCGTGTGGGTCGTGGAGGCGGAGCGACCAGACCACGAGTGGGGTCACTTCCCCCACTGGGACCACCAGTGACCCCACTGGCGCATATTGCCTCTTTCGCCATTGGCATGCACCGCAAGGGATCGGAAGGCATCACCTTTGATAGATGGGTGTCTGAACTGTGACAGGTTTTGATTCCATCGAAGCCTCCACTCTCTTTAGATATTTTCATATTCATGTATATCCAAACGACATCCCATTGTCTTCTTGCAAGTAATGAGTCGATGCCCTCGTGCTAGTTACTAACTTATACCGTATGATGTAATATTATTCGACGTTCGTTCCATTTTCTAATTTCTTGTGCGCACTTTATAATAATTTGAGATATGTCACATGGCGTATAATTATAAT
>JANLJB010029642.1:0-16593 GCA_026212285.1 Bursera cuneata
GATGGCATCACTCATATTTTTATCCTACAAATATTCCTTTAAATTTAGTGAACTTGGAGTAGTTGAGTGAGATATTGGATGTACCAGGAGATCTCAAGATTCTCAGCTGAACATGGGCATGAGCATGAGCATCCAAAGCAAAGATGGAAAAAAAAAAGTTTTTAGTTTTGGAGTTCCATGTGCAACATGCATGCACATAAATTACCCATTTACTCAGCAACCTTTTGCGGCTCTTTTTGTCTGCCATTTCCTCAAGAAACAGCCTTAAACTAAACATTTGTGCCATAATGTAAGGAGATGATGGGTCCAATTCACACAACTAACCAAGACCAAATGGAATGTGACACCACACTTATTCGACACAGATTGAGACAAATCCCTCTCAATCTATGACGGCAAACAATTTGGTTAAAAAAAGAGAAAAAGAAGCACCCACTCATGTCAACACAACATGAAACATTCCCATCAAGAATATGACCCAAAAGGTAATCAAATCACATTATTGAAATATTCTAACTAGAAGCTCAATAATAAAGTGTTTCTTATGATGGGAAATACTTAATTCAACCAATGATACAAAAACAAATCCGATCAAACCAATATGGACCACCATTGCTACCATTTTCTCATCTTTTGCTGTACAACCCTCTGAAGAAAGCAGTGTTTTAGAAAACTGCTGAGACTAATCTCTCAACTACCCCAACCCAACTCAAAAAAGTGAGATTTGTTCATTTAATTATCATTTTATAGGTTACTTATAGCTGTGGTTTTATTGGTTTTCAACCTTAGTAATAGAAGAGATTGAGAAGGGAATCAACTTTATGTTAACAGAGAGGAGCTCTGTGAGGGATGCCTTTTCTCTTCTGCAGCTGCTTTCTTGGCTTCAAAGTTGAGTTCATCCAGGCAGAGGCTTGAGTTTCGTCGGATGGATCAGTGTAAGAGAGGGATGATTCCTTGTCACTTGAACTTCTCTCTGAATTGTAGTTGTCACATTCCTGAATTGGAAATGTGATTATTTTGTGGCTTTGGTCATTTTGCTCTTTAGGCTCCAACGAAACAATAGAGACCTGAAACACCAAATATATGGAATATTGGTAATTGAGAAAATGTATGATCATCATATACCAAATTGGAATTCAAGAAATGAATTGAGTTAATGTTTGAAACCTTGCAGGCGATTGAACAGAATCTATTTGGCAAATCTTGAAGGTATCTACCACAAGCTTCACAGGAAGCACCAGTCTTTGATTTCGTTGATGGCTTTGCATCTTTCAATTGAGGCCTGGGATTCAAGTGCACAGCCTTTTCGCCATTGATTTTATATGTCTGCAGCCAAATCAAATTACTTATTTTAAGAAACCAACCAATGGACATCATCACCACAAGTACATAGCACAAAATTAGCAGTTCTGAATTGGGAGATGGAATGCTAAGTAAGTATTTTGACAAGCAGACCAGCAGTAGAGATTGAAAATCTGCTCTGCCAATAAAGGAACATGATAAGAGAAAAATAGCCCGACAAAATAGAATCTTTCACTGATTTAAAACATTGATAATTAGGTGAATGCCTGCACTTTCAATGCTAAGCACACAATTAGCATAAACTTTTTGTTCTCTCAACTTAACAACATCTAATCAAGAGTTGAGAATCTATGAATTCATCAAAGGAGAGCTTTACCCAATGAAACTAATAGATTATAGCATCGAGTTTGGGAGATTACATCCATTCAAAAATTATGAATTGACATTGAGATGGCATCATCAAGAGGAAAAAAAGAAACCTGAATTTTAGAGCAGTCAACATGCTTCTGCATGTCTTGGAGGCGAACAACATCTTGGTAAACATATTTGCAGATCTGAAGGCGGCGGTGGAGGTAGTGAGCCGCCTCACAGTGCCTGCAGTAGCCAAGACTACAGTCGATACAGAATACGTTTTTCTCATTCTTTCTTAGCTGCTGATGCTCAACACAAGCACCAAAGAACTGGCAACGCAGAAGTTTACTCAGCCAATCACCTCCGCTTCTCTTCTTCTTTAATATGAACTTGCATCCCACCTACACAACCATCAAAAACCATTAACAAGATCCAAATTTCGAATCAAAACTCATAAAAACTCAACCAAAATCAATCAAATCAATCAAATTATGCAGGAAAACAGTTTCCAGTCATCTGGGTATTTTAAGGGGGTGAAACGATGGATTTTGATTGCCTAACAAAGAAAGAAAACATTGTAGTTTAGAATTCATACCATCTCTTTAAGGTTTCTGAGAGCGGATTTGTTGGTGTTGCAAGAGAAGAATAAGGAGAGAAAGAAAGAAGTGGAAAATAGGTTTGAGAATTAACAGAGAGAAGAGATTATGGAAAGAATGAGATCAGGAGAATCGCTCTAATAATAATTACTCAAATAAAAATACAAATCAAATTGGAAATAATTTTTTTAAAGATGAACAGTAGTAGCGGAGTGAACAGTAGTAGCCGAGTACTCTCACTTTATGGGAGAAGAAGCAGTGTCCTACTGTAGGCGGGAAGGTAAACATAAATAAATAAATAAATAATTTCATTAAAAAAATAAAAAACGAACTAGGGAATCCACAATAAATTGTCACCCATTCAAACAAATATTATGAGCATAATTTTGAATTATTTTTAAAAATAAAAATTATGAGAGAGGATTATTAGAGACATATATTTAATAAATAATAATAATAATAATAAATACGTTTTCCTAATAATGCGAAGTCTCTTAAAAGGATATGTAGTAATTACATTAATTTTAATGTTATTATAAATTTTCTTTTTTCTAGAGTGATAAGTAATTAAATAATAAAACTCTTATAAAATGGTCAAAAGTCAAAACAACCCATTAATACTTTTGTTATTTTTATTTTATTTTTTATTTTACCGTTTCTCTTTCTTTTATTATAGATAAAATAAATAAATATAATATGATTTTAATTCATAAGGATATAATAAGTAATAACCTTTTTCTTTACCTTTACGTGCTCCAATCCACTTTGAATCAAAGTAATAAACTAAATGCATCAATTAAGATTAGAGAGAAGCCTTATCCAAAAAGACAACTCTATATATATATAATTAAAAAAAATGGTTCAACCTAAGTATTGTAAAATAATTAATAATAAAAAATTAGGTGGATTTATCTGTACCTTTATAATGTTTTGTGAACTCGTTTTCGATACAGTAATATTATAAGTACAATATCGTAACCAAACATTAATTCCCTAAACTAGAATTTCCATATCAAAAGGCTTTAGTTTGATATATTTGGTATCTAGATTTGTTTCTTTGGTAAGGTAAATTTAAATTTTCTAATATTGATTATACCTTTGATTATTTTTTTTCCTATTTATTATGTCAAAAGCCTTTAATTTCCAACGAGCATATCGTGAATCCAGGTAACTAAATATCTAGATTGCCCTTTTGATTGATGGTGATAAAGAAGCTGAAAGGGATAGTTTTGACTTTAAGCGATGTCTTTAATTGAAATGTATAAAGGAAAAGGGGGATCCCCAAATTTATTCAATCTAAGCAAAAATTGTACAATTTGAGATGCGAAAATCTATGATGATATATCCTGCCTTACCAAAACTCTCAAATTTGATTTTGGAGAAAAAAAAAATTATTTTGTTATTAGAGATAAATATTTATTGGGTGAGATTATTCGGACCCAGTTTAATATTTGGAAGGCCGGTGTTTTTAAAATAAAATTTAGTATTAGAATATAACATTTAAGTAATTTATTAAGGGTAATCTTAATCGTGAGTTGAAATAGACATATTAAAACCTAAAAATTTATGCAATTAAAATAAATAAAAATACACACACATTAACTCTACAATATCTTTAATATTAACATAATTACATACACCAAAACTTTATTACAGGAGATCTGAATAGTAAGATACGAAATAAAAAGGAAACATTACAAAATATTTGATATAAAGTCCTGTCAATCCGAAAACTATCCAAAGTATTAACCGATAAAGTTAATATCAGGTTAGTGCCAGTACTTACATACCATTAATACAATCAGTGTTATTCTAAAAAATTAAAATTAAAAGCTATAAAAATTGATATTCCAAAATGCATCACCCCACAAACCAATTGAATGATATGATTGTTTACCAATGTTCAATGTTTGATGCATTCATTGCAATTCAAGAAAGTTGAAAAGGAATTCATGCACTGGGTATGGGAAAGCACAGAAAACATTCATGCACTGGTATGGGATAGCCCAAAAGATTCATTACTTTAATCCCAAAGTTAAACAAATTCTAATGATTAGAAATGTTTTTAAGTGGGATTTGATTCCCTCATTTTATGCATGAAAAATTAATGGAAGTTTTTCACATGGAACACACAATTAATGAATTAATTAGGCTTCCAAATTAACAACTCAGTTTCCATGAATCGAGTCCAAGGTACTCTGAATTTGTGTTCAATTACGGTCATATTATATGAAATTAAATAATAATTTAGTAATAAAATATTTTTTATATTTTAGTAAATGTATTATTTGTTTTAAGTTATTAATATATATTCTTACAACATGAGAATTACCTTTTTGATAACCTTTCCCCAGACAAAATCTTGATAAAAAAGACTATGGAAAGTGAACCCCAGAACGGTGGATTTGACAACTGGGCAAAGCCTATAAATTATTATTATAAAAGAAGAGAATACACTAGATGATTTCCTTCTAATAACTTAGATTGCTTTCAAACAATCTTGGTAATTGGTATACACTGACGTAGGATCAACCAAATGTTTGTGTGTCAAAATTGGTGGGAAAAACCATGTGAAATACAGCTGTTTGACTATACAAAGGGCTGCTCTAGCTGTGGAACCGCAAATCCTCTAGCAGCTTACACTGAGGAGGTTTCTCGACAATTCATAAATAGAATCAACGGCAATTGAGACTGTGGCGGACAGCCATACAAGCAGAGAGAATTGTTTATAGTGAATTCTTTTCCAATTTAATCGGCGTGGAGATGGTGCTTTCTCTTGCGGCACCTTTTGACATACCAGGCAGCATGTTTTTGCAACCCAATGCCAATCATCACCTTAAGATTCGCAAGCATGACATAAGTTATGGCTGACAAGAGAAATACCCAAAAGAGTCTCCACGGAAAAGGGTTGCAAGGAAGTCGTGCAGCGAAAACCGGAGTCAATACTCGGATAACCTATAAGTCAAGAAGAGGAAATATATTTTTACAACTAAGAACCTCAAAACAATAAATTGATTAAATATGTAACAAGAAAAACCATTTTGAACCCTCCAGCTAAATGAAAAAAGAACCACTAAAGAAGTCATGGACGAAGCTCCTTGTCCTATCTTCCAGGGCAATAAGTATACGTGCATTATGGCTTTAACACCGTTTGCATCTTAAGAGTTTTCCAGTCTGAAACCCCCAACCCCTTCTCCTGACACAGTATACCGTTCAGGATATAGGACACAGCCTCTAGATACGGAGGATATGTTCCATCAATTAAGAGGTATTAATAATATATCAGTGACTCACAGCCTTACATCTAGAACTGTCATCCTAATTTAAAAATCAGGGGTGCCTGAACCAGCAGCTGATATCTAATAAAAGTACAAAAATAAAATAAAACAAAATAAAAAAATCAAATTGCAAACAGTAACTGGTACTTACCACACAAGCTGGTGCCAAAGGAACAAAAGTGAGCTTTTTCTTCCCAGTCTCGGTTTTCATATTCAAAGTCTGAGAAAGAAAAGGTAACTTTAACATGAGCTAAGTGTCAAAAGGAAAGCGAAGACAAGCTACAAATAAACTAAGAAAAACAATGACAACAACATAGCATATACCTGCTTGCAAAGTTCTTCCAGAAACTCAGAGTATGCAATGGGCTTTATGTCATTGAATTTGGCAAGAAAAGAATGCTTTATGATGTCTATTAACATTTCACATAGGTAAACCAAAAGAGCATTCTGCAGAGTACAATAGAAACATATAAGCAAACCAAACAAGTTCTCCAAAGCTTTCCCCTTTAAAAAAGTACAGAGTTCCAAGACATTTCAGATAAACTTACATAAATAAAACTTTCAAACCAAGGACCCTCAGCCTCCAGAATGTTTTGAGCTAAAACAAACAAGAGAAATGCTGAAATGTGGAATCTCTCAACCGAATCTGTAGACAAGCAACACAGAACAAAATTTTTGAAGAAACCACATAAATGCACCACAACAGGGGGGAAAAAAAAGCACTCATAATGCAGAGGTTTCATATTGACTTCTTGACCACATTGCCTACCAGAATTATGAAATTTAATCCCACAATATGCCACATAAACTAGTTTCTCTAGCTTCTTTTATCCTTCTGTAAGGAAGGAAAATAGGAATTTATCTAAACACCTACTAGTTTAATCTTAAAATGTAAAATATACATGCAACTCTTTTTCCTAGCATTAGTTATGCAGGGACAACAAATAAATTAGATTCTCACACATGTCAAAAATATTTCTTATGGGTAGAAATTCCAGAAATAGCAATGTAAAAAATTGAGACATGGACCCAAATTGATTTTTCATTATAAAAACTAGTACAAGTACATGATCGCTCATTTCCCTTTTCCATACGTCATTCATTGCTGTAGTCCAACAGTCATAAATATGTAAAGGAAGTTAACGTGAGTTCACTTAGACACAATAATGTTAAAAAGATCCTAACCATCATTATCCCTGAAGGATAGAGTCATAGAAAACCAAGCCTGAAAGTTGAATCAAATCAACAATATGCCAAAAGAATTGGAAAGTCAAACGCTAGCAATCTCACAAAGAAAATGGATACAGAGGCCAAAAGAAATTTCAGTTAACTATATACAAAGGTTGCAACCCCTCCCACTTAATTTAGGTTGTAACTGGATTAGAAACCATTATAATAGAAATGAGTACAGAAGGACATCCATAGGCAGGTGGGTGACTGTGAAGAGAGAGGTGGAGAGAGGTCAGATTAATGAGTGTTGCTATTGGAGTCACGAGGAGAGAGGGTGAAGACATGGTCATCTGTAAGGAATTTTAAAATCCATCTTTTCTTACTTTTTCTTTCGATTCACCATTTGCTCATTCTGTCCCCTTAATCATTATATCATCATATTTGCTCTTGTTTCTTAGGTCCCAAGTTCATAAAATTAGCCACTTATTCTGTACCATTCATTCCCTGTAGTATTATAGTTCAAAAATGAAAAATAAACATCTAAAGGTTAAAAAAAACAACAATAATGAAACCATAACATGACCATGTAAAGAAAAACAATAGTTTTTAATGAAGCTAAAAGAAAAATTGTCTGTTTCTCCACCTCCAGTTTATGATTACTCAAAGAACATACTGGCTTTTTGGATTGGGTTAGATCTAAACCAGGTTTATGTTGGGATAAGTACCACATGGAGAAATGGGCTGTAATTGGATTGTTAAGTTATTTATCACCCAACAAGTGCTCATACCACCCATTTGTCACTACAAAAAAAAATAACAAATGATACGTAGGCTATTATATACTGTGTGACATAGAACCCTACAACATTGGTGAATATATATACATATATATTATTTCACTAAGAAAAAAGATAGAGGTATGCAGATAAAAACTTGTGCAAGATTTGAAGTTGTCATAGGAACTCAACAAAGCTCTGTATCAAATCATTGCCTAGAATTTTCTCATGGATGCATAATACTATGGAAAATTAGGAAAAAACCATGTCCAATCAAGATGACCAAACCGTTCTCCAAAGCCAAAAAGTATCTATTGTGTACAATGGCATGACAGCGCATAAAAAAATATCATCATTGATCTAAAAAGACTAGAAGAGAGAGTGCAAAGAGGTAAACTCACCAGCATACACCAGACTCTGAATATTGTCCTTGCTAAAACGTTTGAACACATTGCTTTTTATCTCAGAAAAATTATTGGATACCAGCAAAGCCAGCAAGGCATTGTTATGAGCAACAATACAAGTTGATAAAGTAATTGCCTGAGCTAATAAAACGAAAGAATGAACAAGTACGAAGTGTCAAGGAGACAAGTTGGAAAGATAAAATATGCATGCAGCATAAAGAAAAAGATCATTACAACCCTAAAAGGATATTTGAAGATGCAATAGCTAATGCTAGGTCATAAATGAATCTCCATATCCAGTCACTTGTGTTGTTTTCTTCTGGACAATTTGCCAGCGCTCCCGCGGAATAAAATAGTGTTTGTAATACGTCTCCACCAAAACTTTGGCATAGTTTGTCAAATATCTGAATGATGGGGGGAAAAAAAATCACTTCACTTTCAGTTAAATCATCACAGAGAGATGACTCGAAGAAGAAATGAAAAAATGATGTTAAAGCAATTATCCCCGTGTTCATCATTCATATATAAGTCCTGTCTAAGGTGTATCAAACTTCCTCCATGCCATGGTATTATCCCTTACTCTTGCCCAGGCTACAACCCTTCAATGGGTATATAAAGAAAAGTCCTCTCTTTTTTCCATTTTCCTTTTCCTTTTGACAAAAAAAAAAAAAATATCAGTTAATACAATTTCTTCTTCTTTTTAACTAATATAAACCTAAACTTCAATGGGAAATCCCTCTTTCAAAATAAAAATAATTAAATAATAATTAGATAAACTTGTAGCAATGGTAGACATTTCACCAGATAAACTTCATTTGGTTGAATAGAATGGATGGACTATGTAACAACGAATTCTACAAATAGCAATATCAAGTAGTTGTAAGTGCATTTCAAATGGATTGAATAAAGTCAGTGCTTTAATTCTCCATTTTTACCTCCTATAGTTCTTCACTCAAATTCTTACTTTCTACTCTTCTTCGTTTTAGCGTTCGCTTTCATATTTCATTATATATTTTTGTTGCACTTAATTTATAAACATTATCAATACAGTAACTTAGTAAATATAACAACTCTATATTAATTACCCATTAAATACATACTTGGCATTTAATACAGCTGTCCTTATAGGTGTTTTCTATGGTTAACCACCTATGTTAAATCTTCTACATATGAAAATAAAAGTAGCTTATAATATCAATAATATCATGTTAAATTTTTACACTGACAATTTTAATATTTCTAATACTAGTACTTTAATTTATTTATTTGACCATCATTATTAACATATTATTCTTTTATTCACTGTTATTATTTTAAAAACTTTATTGCAATGTTTAATTTTTTGAGCTAGAATAGTAGAAACTAAAGTTACAGAAAAATGAAAATGGAACGTAAATATACTGAAAAGGTAAAACAGTATCTTCTCCAAGACTTTTGCATGTTGTTACAAAGACTAGACATTGCTATTTATAATAATTGCTGCTACCTAATCCAACCACTCAAGCCATTCAAATGAAGACAATCAGGTGGGTAGAATGTTGGTTGATGTGGTGAAATATCTACCACCTTTACAACACTTCCCCCTAAATTTCCCTCACTTTAAGATAATTATATTACTTTGTTAAAAGCCAATAGGATAAAAATCTAAGAAAGAAATATAATTATATAATAAACCGTAAAGTTGTGATAGACATAACTTCCTCAAGAGCCTCGCCAGTAAAACCTCATTGGATAATACCTAGTCCAAAGAAAAAAGAGTACAATGCACGTCTTTCTGTTCCTCTTGATGTTCTCATTTCGTTTTCTTTGCTTAGGCTTTTATCTCATTGATTTTTTGTTTAAAAACTCAAATGAAATAATCTTAAAGTGGTAATAATCTAATAGAAATATTATAAATATGGTAGATATTTACCTGACCGTAAACTTTTTATCCACCCACTTGTCTTCATTTAACTGGTGGATGGAGTAGGTAACAAAAAGTTCAATCAACAGTTAAGCACTTTTAATTGCATTGCAAAAATATTTAGTAAAGTCGATATGTTACTTCTCCAATTTCACCTCATTTTATTTTTCCTCACTCTAGTACCTATTCTCTTTCTACTTTTCTTCATTGTAGAATTTGATCTACAGTTTATTATATAGTCTACAATTACATTATTCTTTTGCATTCAATTTATAGGGAAAAAAAAACCAAAGATCCATAGAAATTAATTATCTTCCTACGATGTTGCTGCTCTCATTTTCAAAATCTTAGTGCTAATAAATTCATATTAGCCATCCTTTATAGTGGTTTGAATCCAATTCTTACTTTAAAAAAAGTTCAAAAAAATATTAAAAAAAAAATCATAGGGCCTTTCTTTTCTTTACTATAATAATATTATGAACTTTTATTCAAGTAGGGGAAGATATCAGGTAGAAGAAGAAAGGGCAAAGATACATTTATATATGTAACCACAATCCTTCCTCCAAAAAATATTTCCAACAATTATATGAGAAATTTATCTACTTGACAATTTTTAGTTGAGGAATATTTTTCATGAATATCGAGAATAAAATTTAAAACTTGAGAAATTCATACCCCTAAGCAAGAAAATCCAAGGTTCTATTAAATTTATTTTCTCACCTCCAAGACATTGTACACCACATATAATTTGATTGTGCCTTGGCCCCGAATCATGTGATATATTAAGCTGATATCTGAAGGAACAAAAATGACTTTTAAGAAATGCATAATACATGGTAATATCCTCCTCATGGTCCAACCAGCAGGAGAATACTTTAAATATGCCAGTTATAGAAAATTTAACACTTTTCATCAGGTCACAAGATTCAGGCTCGAATGCTAAGCCGTAAATTTCTATTATGTAGTGTACTTTTGCGATATTGCAAGGTGGTCAATATGATTTGACCTTTCTAAAATAAAATATATGAACAGAGCAACAATCCTTACTACACCTGTTCGCTCCAAAAGGATGACTCCACAAGCCAACACAACAAAGCAAGAAAAATCACACAGCTCAGCTGCAGAAGGCCTATTGAACTGCCTGCCACAAGCATGGTTAGGTTACTCTATAAACATTTTCTCATACCATGACTCTACCATGAACGAAGAAAAAAAAACGACGACTCAATTATTTAGCTAATTGCCTAAGATTAGTCTTCAAATTATTAACACAATATAGAAAATGGAAGAAAGAGGAAACATATCCAGCGTAAAACCATAGTAACCAGTTTTACAGATGGAACAAGTTTCCTAAAAGTAATATACTCATCAATCCCAGGAAGTGAAAAGAGGAATTTTTTAGTTTCTTACTTTATGATGTCAAGGATAAACAAGCTGAAAAACGATGCAGATAACTACCTTAACCCTTCATCATGTCATGCAAAAAAACAAGCTGAAATATGACCCAGTATAAGTTGAACTAATTCCACACACAAGAGACCATATTGACCACACATCTGACCTACCCATGATTCCACACTATAGTTTACCACCTTGAAAATAGCAAAAGGGGAAAATTGAAGGCCTTAGGCAAGAATTTATTATAATTTTAGCAATTTTACCGGCGGCAATTGCAGATTTATGAGTTTCAGTCATTGAGCAGGATTGCTGCTAACATGCTGGTATAGTTTATGATCCAATAAGCCAAAAACAAATTTAGCCAGGTATTACTCCAACTGGCCGCAAAATTCTGTAACTATAAAATACACAACAGATATTGATCTCTTCATAACTCAAATCAAGCCGTCAATCTGGCCATCATTTATGTGTTTTTACATTGGAAGTATAATACAGGATTCGCTCATTTAACCATTTCAGAAGACATACTAAAAATTATCACGACTTGTCAATGTGCGGATGCTACATTAATGAATTGTTGACAAAAATACATTCTTCAAATTTTGAATTCAAGAAATATGATATTTTATGTTTCATTCTAAAACAACTGAACAAAATAACTAACCTCATATTTAGAAGTCTGTAAAGAGCCATCAGAATCCTTGTTGGCATGATCGTCAACAATGACAGAAATGAATCCAAGCAGACAAAGAAGCCAACATCAATGACCTGAAAAAAACAAAAAACAAAAAAATTAGAATCTCAACTACAATTATATAAAGGAGCTATGAATAACTCAATTTATTAACTATTGAAACACTGAAATTTCTTAGTTTAGGCTGACTTTCCAATCTCAAACTTCATAGGTGCTAGAATTTCTCTTGAAGAAAGGGGAAAAATAGCCTGTGCAAACTCATCAGCAGTCAGCACACTATTTCAAACCATAGGATTTAACTCCTAACATACAAAAGTTGAGTACCTTAAATGAGGCACAAACCAATGCAAAATACAATACGACTGAGTCACTCATGCAACAAAAATGTGAAGACATTGTGAATAGTTACATATGACTTCCTTAAAGCTTTATATTCACTTTTTATATAAGTATAAAAGGAAAACCAAACTTACTAGTTCACATCTCCATGGCAAGCTGAAAATTGTATCATACACTCTTTGCCGTTCTTTCTCATCACCAGGTGTTGTTGTGCTCCGTAATGAATTTCCACTATACATTGCTTCCATAAAGTATTTTAATGGTGACTGCTCCATTGTATGGATATCTAAAAGAGGAATATTGCACAAAAATAGAAGGGGTTAAAAAAGAAAGAGAGAATATACTATAATATTCCATCATAACAATCACCAAAAAAACCAAAGAGTTGGCATAACCAAGGGCACCACCATAACCATTTATAACATTGAATCTATTATATATATACACATATGTATGTATGTATAATTTTAGGTTCCATGACACTAAATTTTTTACACAAATTGTGAGCCATTAAATCATTATATTTTCAACGGTTGAGACTGAATATGACATTAATTTCCCAAATTGCAACTAAAAAAAGTGAAACAATATACTTAGTCCTATACTTATCATTACAGAATTAAATAAATAATATATCTAGATACTTAGTCATTACAATTAATTTGGCTTATGTATATTGTTGAGTTGTAAATTAGAAAGATAGATTATTATTGTTAAGTTGTGTAGATTAGGAAAGTAATTATTGTGTTTTATTGTATTTCTTATTTARACTAGATTGTATTAGTATATAAGGATGTACAAACTATGAGAAATATACGAAAATTATTCATCTAATTTTACATGGTATCAGAGCCAAGAATTTCCGTCACCGTTTTTTGGCGAAGTTCAGACTACAACACCACCAGTCTATTCATCTCTTTCTCTCGCCAGCAAAACTTCTAGCTGCCTGTCAAGACACTGTTCACCATCAAATATTGTTCACAGTCACTGTTCATAAGCGGTCACTGTTCATGTAAGAAAATCCTATCTTTTTGCGGTGATCTTCACCGCTTTTCCGGCGACATTTAGACTGCTCCTCTTCAGTGTCAGATTTTCACTGCGACACCACCAGTTTGATCCTCTCTCTCTCATTGACGAAACCTCCACTCGCCGGTCTCTGATCTCTGTCACCCGTCTGATGTACTGATTCTGGTGATGTCCAACGTCCGGCGTACTGTTCTGGTATAGAAAAAGAGTTCCTTGCCTGTTTTCGTCATATTTTTCACCAAATTTCCTTCTCAAGTCCGATTTTGTGGTTTTGTAGTTCATTTCGACATTGTTTATCATTCGATCACTATTTATGACACTGTTTAGTACGGATGATTGGCGCAAGACATGAGTCACAGGGCCTCTATTATCTCAACCTACCTTCCGCTCCTATCGCATACACTTTCTCTGAATCTCCAATCCGCATTCATAATCGTTAAGGTCATCTAAGTTTATTGAAACTTTAAAAAATGGTTTCTAATTATCTACTTACTAAATATCTCACGTATTAGCTTTATTTGCAGCAAGTTTGGTGCACATGATTTATATGCTCCAGCTTGAAGGAAAGTGTTGAGATGTAAATTAGAAAGATAGATTATTATTGTTAAGTTGTGTAGATCAGGAAAGGAGAGATTAGGAAAGTAATTATTGTGTTTTATTGTATTTCCTATTTAGACTAGATTGTATTAGTATGTAAGGATGTACAAACTGTGAGAAATATACAGAAATTATTTATCTAATTTCATATACATAAATATCTATCATTTGTTCCACCCAATCCAAGCTCTCAAAAGTTAAGATTTCTGTACTACAGATATTAAAATCTGCTTCCTCCTATCCTACCCTAACTATCATTATTTTGTGTCATGTGACTGAATCCAACCAGCAAAGTGATTCGTCTTTATACAATCCATCCTAAAACCTCTTATATATCTACCACATCACTATTATTGCAACATCTAATATCACAAATGTGTTCATTCTTTAGCCAACTTAGTTAATCGCAGCATCATCACTTAATCATACTCATTAAAGAACAAGAGTATTGACCACACAACTCTAAACCATTAAGCAAGTTGGTGATATGCCAAACATTACGACTCTGGGCTGGTGAAATGGTAACCACTATCTGCCAACTCATTAAGGTCAGATTACTGAAACTGCCATTGACATTCAAACTTCAAAATTACCAGAAACCTAACTAAATGTAAACCCATTAGCTTCAGCCCTTTGAGAGCTTCACTACTACAAGCCTCAAGAACACTATGTTTGGTAATCAAAACAGCATTTGATCCCAAACTCTTGTTAGAGTACAATCAATTCGATTAATAAAATATCCTCTCAATACCAAAACAATTGTTCTTTGGGAAATATAATCAAACACCTACATACAAAAATCCAAAACAAAATACAACAAGAGCAAATGGTGTTTGTTAACTCACAATCAAGATCTTCCGCTTCCGCTTCCGCTTCCGCTTCCGCGATGAGCCGCTTCCAATCCAACGAATTCGCCGATTCCAACTTGTTAACAACACTACTCCCGTTCGGCAATGTCTCATTCCTCCATTGTGCCTTCTCCGTCGAACTCTCCTCCACCACCACCTCCTCACTCCCATTCACATTCCTCTGCCTCAACTCCCCACAATTATACCCGCTCTCACAACCCGCCACCACTGTGCACACAGTCTCCCCCCTCACATAACTCTGGCAATTAAAATCGGTTCTGCTCTCGAAAGCAGTCCCACTCCCGTCATTGGAATTAGAAACCGACGGCAGATCTTCTGGGATCATTGTGAACGGGGGGGAGGTCTTTTTCTTCTTCTTATGCTTCTTCTTCTTGCGATTCTTGTGAGGGAAGACCGGGTCGATTGTGTCGGGGATCGGATCTGAGTTGGAGCGGAATAGGGGAAGCGAATCACAGTCATCATCTTCTTTGTCAAAGGAGCTGATGTTGCTGAGAATATCGAAGGAGAGTTTTCTATCTGGAGATCTCAATCCCATTTTGTTTCGTAAACACGAAGAAATGAAATGAGAGAAAACGAAGAAGAAAGAAAGTAGTGGAATTCTTTTTACTTTCTTAAATTATTATTATTTAATTCAGAATTCGTAACTTCAAAATTTTTTATTAATAAAAAAATTGAAAAATTATGGAGGTTTTGTAACGTAAGAGTCACAAAGTTGGACCAATTATCTTGTGACACGTTTCTCATTTTATTTTAGTTTTAGGATATTTTCACTTTCCTCCCCTAAACTTTTCCTAAATATAGGTTTCGCCCAAGGTTTGAAAAATATAAAGAAATTATAAGAAATAACCAAAATTAAGAGTACGTTTTAAAAAATATCAAACTTTTTAATTTATATGATTTATCTACCTACTTATACTTAAAACGTTTAAAATATCTCTCTTTTATAAATTAAATTTTCTCTTTTTTAACATTTTTCAACTAGGGGATAATTACGTAAAAACAGTTGTTGGACTCATCAGACAGTGACTAAAGGAATGACAAGACTCTATCTATGACTTAACAAGTTCCTTTCCACCAAAACCCTGACTCGGGCCTCGACAGGGTGAGAGTAATTGGATCAAAATGAACATCTCCTTTGCGAAGAGGTTGAGTTGCTTTGACACGAAAATTAAAGACTTGCATACCCATAAAGGATATTTTTTGTTGAAATATTATTCTTGCTTATTTCGATGATCCTCAATATAGAAGAAAGAGTTCAGGATTTATAAAATGAGACTATAGGGGCACACGCAATCGTAAAAAAAGAGGACTTGAATGAGTATCAAGGAGTCAGAAAAATTAGTTATTAAACTCGTTGTTCGGTTATCGAACAGTCATAGATGAATGAAAAGATATTTTTATTACAATAGTTATAAATAGTTAGAACTTTTATCTTTAATTTTGGTTTTGTCTCGTAATTGCCCAAAACTATAACCATAGCATACGAAGGGATCATTTAATTAATGATCAGTTAACAAGGTTGATATGTTAAAGGTAAATTTGTTGTTTCAATACATTTTTTTTTTTAAATATTGATTGACACCATTAATATCAGAAGAATTGTAGCCGACCGACCTAATGAGTTGTCACCAACTGATTTATTTATCTTATGATCCATGCACAATTTATGATGTCACTGGAACACACATGTCACCCTTGTTTCCTCTTTTTTTTTTTTCTTGAAAATAGGAAGTAAGTATTTTTAGTTTACATGTCACCATTAGCTGATAAATCCCAAGGGGAGTTTTGGTTATAGTTTTCAAACTTCACGGGAAACCTTTCAACACTTCTAACAAAACCCAAATGTCTTCTTTGCCTCTAAACTTAAAGAGTCAGAACCAGCTCAGAAAA
>JANLJB010029643.1:0-14892 GCA_026212285.1 Bursera cuneata
ATTGTTTTCACAAAGAACAGTGATAGTTTATGAAACAAAATTCATCTCCATGCCTACCTTTGGGCTTCGGTTTTAAAGGACTTTCATGATACTTCTTTTTTATTCATTCATCTTAATTGAGAAGGTGTGGTGGCTTAATTTTCCTTCTTTTTGGTATAGGAGGAGTTGAGATTTTTTGGATTTGGTGTCTTTATATGGGGTGGATGCCTATCCTTATCATTATATTCTTATTGTAGTCTATTGGTCCACATTTGTATTTTCTTTCAATCATCCAATGCCAAAAAAAAAGAAAAAAAATTGCTTTATAAAAACAACAAAAAGTTTTTTTCTCCATTCTCTTTCTTGTTCTCTCTACTTTTTTAATGCATTCTCATTACAAAACAGAGAACCAAGCATATTCTCTATCTTTCATTCTCTACAAAAAACACATAAACAAATCTTCCATTTTCATTGTGATACGGAAATTTTTTAAACAAAAACACAAAATTTATAACCATATGGAATTAATTTCACAATCAAAACTTTCAGATTTTTTTTTCCCTATCAGAAGCATCATAATCAAAACTCTTAAACATGTCAAAAGAAGTATTCATGTAAAAATGTGCTTACATCCCAGCATTCTTAGCTGCAAGAACTCCTGAAGGTGCATCTTCAAACACAAGAATCTGATTTGATTCTAAAGGGGCACCCTGTTATCCACAAATTGTCTTGAGTTATTCTGTTACCAAAAACTATTACATGAACTGACAAAGACAATATACATATTAATCAGATACTACTGACATGAATTACAATATAGAAGAGCATTTATGAAATGGTTTTACCTCAAATCTCTTCGCAGCTGCAAGGAATATATCTGGTGATGGCTTGCCTTGTTTAACTTCTGGATCATCACCAAGAACAATGTGATGCATCAATGAAAAAAGCTCACGATGTCTTTGAGTTTTCAAGTCAAAATGTCGCCTGTGAGAGCTGCAAAATACATCTTAAACTAAGTACTGTCCGCGTAATACATACTAAACAATTTGAGCAAATCCGTTGAAATGCTTGGAAGGTAAGAAAGAATCTCAGATAAATAAGCTTCAGTTTTTTTGCTAGACAAACAGTAATATAAGAATATTACAAAAGAATAATTAAATGGATGAGCATTACCCCGTTGCCACGCAAATTTGTATTCCTTTGGCATGGAGATGTCTGATCAAACGACTAGCCCCTATAACAGGAAAACAACTAAAAAATGTTTTATTCTCAATTGATTTCAAATTTCGAGAAAAGTAAACTATAATTATTTTTTAAGAGCTCTTCTAACTTATTTATGTCTACGTTTTCTTATGTGGACATAAGCTTGTTAACCAGTCGGGGCTTGTAATTTATTACCGTGTGCAAATTAGGATTGTATTATATGCCTATGAAGGGTCCATATGTGCAGCCAACTATATCTCTCTACTTCTTTTCTCCTTTTCTCTGCCAATTGTCTTTCTAATTTATGTTTCAACTTGATATTGAAGCAACTTCTTTCTTCTCTTAACTTCTTCACATATGGGCTTTTCGCTGGCTGATAATTTTGAAGTAAATAATGGATTTTTATTTTATTTTTTATTTGTGTGATCTTAAATGAATCTAAGACTATTGAGTGGTGCATGGTGAAGTGCTTTTTGGATCAGAGAGTGTGTGGTGCATGCAGCTAAGTTCAAGTTCTTGTGTTATGGCTAAGTTAAAAAATATATTTACGTAGGAAAGTTGCTACTCAAACCTTTTCTGTGACTGCCACAAGCAGTTTCCAAAGAGTTTCCTTAGAATGCAATTATAAGATAGCTAAGGTTCTAACCTCTGGAAAATTATTAACTCAAGAAAATTGTAATAAACATAATAATTGATTTATCATGTCATTTGATGAACGTAATAGTAATACCTGGCATGAGTTCACTTGTTGGAAACAAGTTTTTCAGCATATCTTCTCTTTCGACAAGAAAGTCCTCAGCTGAAAGTGAGTCACTGATTCCTGTCTCTTCAACAAAGACCCGAGCAGATTCTATAGCTTTCCTCCCCATCATTTTTGCCTTGAGGGACCAATCAAAAGTTTTATTGTATCTAGCGAGTATGATTTCTTGAACTTGAGTATAGAATCTCTCCGTATCTGCAGTAGTCAAAAGAAGAAGGGCAGTCAGATTTATAATCGATGAAAAAATTAAGAACATCCAAATTGAAAAACAAAAATTTGGCACATAATGTAAGCCTCCAACTGAATCAAAATTAATAGAAACCTCAGCAAAATTATCATAGTGACAATGCAATATTCACATATTCAAATAACAATGCCTGTAATTTATAACGTAAAGGTTGAAACTTCACACTTATAAGATAAGTAAGCAATCAGATCGAACATAACATATGTGATGCCTTTTGACAAAAAAGCTTTCGAGCCATGTAAGTTATAATCAAACAGTTGCATTGTAATTGAATCCAAGATAAAACCATGGCCTGGAATACACAGTCAAAATAGCTACAGTACTATTTGGCCAAAATCCAACTCCAATTATTGGTAAGATACAATAAAAAGAAGACAAGATTGGAAGTTAAAGAGTGCTGAAAAGCTGGAAGTGTTGATGAAATTAGCAGTATAGTTACCCAGTAAAAGACCGTCCATGTCAAAGATCACGTGAGTGACGAGTTTATTGCCTGAAACTGCAGCCATTGCGAAACAGGTGTTGGGCGTCTTTGTGATTGCGTTTGTAAATTTGTAGATTTCAACTATCAATTGAATATATTCGTTGCCTCCTCCGCAGACTGCCACCACTTTTAACGAGAACCTGATGCCACTCGGGATAAAAAAATATATATATATTATATATTTATAATTTTAATGTAAGGTTAAATATTAAGAAGAATTAGAAAATGATCTCAAACTAAGTTTTAAAAAGGGAAATTAACCAAAATAACCCAAAATAATAATAGGAGTTTGATTATTTTTTAAAAACACCTCTCAATTTGGGTTGTTTTGATTAATTTTCTTTTTAAGAATGATCTAGATGTGAAAATTTAAGAGAAATTAGCAAAATTAGCCAACTTTGAGGGGCTAAAGTAAAGTAACCAAATTCATAATTCTCTAGTTACCCTAACTAACCTCAGCGAAGTTAGCCAAAAAGCACATGTCTTCAACCTCAACTTCATCTTCTCTCTTCTTCTCTAACTCACACACAATAAACTTATTCATTTTGAAAGCAAATTAAATGGCAACAAAGTAAATCATTCTGATTACCGATCCTTCATTCTTGATTTATGTATTAATGCTTATATATTATTGATGCGAATAAGTTTTAAATGTTTATTTTATTTGAGTTATAATAAGTATTTAGGTTTTGATGTTATGTTTGTAATAAACAATATGTTAGATTTGTGTTTGATGGTTATTGTTGATGCATTTTGGAGTTGATTGAAGTTATTTTTGCGATTAGAAGTATTGAAAAATCATCAGAAAATATAGACAAGATTTGAGAAGACAAAGTACAAAAGTCTGGACCGTGGCCCACTGTCAAGCTTAGACCTCTACAGTTAAGTTTAGACCTTAGACCTCCACGACTAGGCTTAGACCTATACGGTCCGGCTTAGAACTCCACGGCCAGGCTTAGACTTACATGGTGAGACTTAGACATCTATGGTTAGGCTTAGACCTTAGACTTTAGACCTTCATGATCAAGCTTAAACCTCCACGGTCCAGACTTGTGCACTTCGTCTTCTTCGACCTTGTCTACATTTTTCGACGGTTTTAAAACACTTCTAACCATAAAACAACTCAAATCAACTCCAAGATGCATCAACAACAACTATCAAACACAAATATAATATATTTCTATTTCAAATAACATTAAAACCTAAGTACCTATTATAACTCAAATCAAATAAACTTATAAAACTTATTCTCATCAATTATTGAAGTTGAAGACATGGGCATTTTGATCAACTTGGCTGAGGTTGATTAGGTGAATGTGAGGATTATGAAACTTGGCTATTTTTCATTTCAGTCCCTTAAAATTGCTAATTTTGCTAATTTCCCAAAATTTAAATACTAAGACCTATGCTCCTTAAGTTAATAAGGACTATTTTTCTGTCGAAGGCTAAAGATTAATTAATTGACAGATTTTGAGTGTATAGATTGATATGTTGATAGGACTCTAATATCAAGTATTAAAGATTGATAACAAAAAATACACAGTCAATTTATTGATCTATCAAACATGAATCATAGCATCTAAACTTTTGGCTCTTGGTCTATTTTTTTAGCATCACTCTAATTTGGATTTTTTTTATGTCTCCTAAATATTATAAGATTTTAAAAAAAAAATTGTTGTAATTAGGGATAATAAAACATAAGATTAAAAATCATGGATAGGATCAGCAAGAAATATATTTCCTACAAATTTGATTTGTAATTTTCTTTTCCATTTGTTAAGTGTTTAAGGGCAATGATTATTGATTAGAGTAAATATTTAATATGTTTGATTCAAAATTAAAACAATAAATTAATTTTATGAAATTAATTATATGTTATATATGATAAAAATTAATTCTTTAAAATTAATTCGTTAAATAATATCAATTATTTTTCATTTAAAATATTATATTTATTTAGTTATTAATCAATTAGAATATATATATATATATATATATATATATATATATATATATGTATATGAAAGTCATTTTATANATATATATATATATATATATATATATATATATATATGTATATGAAAGTCCTTTTATTCAAAATTAAATTGATTATGTTGATGCCAAAAAAATGCATCAACTAGTGATGGACATCATGTCGATCAGGTTGGGATAGAATGATGAAAATGCCCTGGGAATAGATAAGAGTATAAGATGATGAAAATAATGACAAAAATGCCTTTGGGGTGGATGAAAATTGAGATTGGAAGATGACTTCTAAATAAGTTGAAAGAAATAGACTAAGTGTTTGTTGAATGTAAGGGAGTGATTTGATGGTACCATGGTGAAGGAAGTTGATGTGTCTAGAAAGTGGGAGTTGAAATGAACTCTTCTAGTGTGTCAAAAGTGAGCTTATGGTAAGAAGGGGACTTGGTGTCTAACTCGGCTATGGTGGTGGAACCTCTAATAATAACAACTTGTATTTTGGTGGCATAAGTTGGGAACAATTCCTTGGTGGCTCTTTGAGAAATCTTTGGTGACTTTTGACATGGAAGGGACAAGTCTTTGGTGAGAAAGAGACAAATGTTGGTGGCATAAAAGAAACAACTACTAGAATTCCTCCTTCAACCTCAAGCACTGAGATTCTAAGGACTTTAATAGAGGTGGTTGATGATCCAAAAGCTGTAAGAAATGAAAAATTTAGGGGTCACGATTTCTTTTACCTATAATAACCCTCCGACGCTCAAGTCAGTTAAGGGCTTACCTTGTATGGTGAAAAAGAGTGAAAATGTGTTTAAAGGAGATGATTTCATAGAAATAAGCAATGAATTAATGGCTATGGAGGATGGTTGGAAGTGAGAGAAAAATGGATCTAGACCCTTAAAATATGCCTAGGGTTTTGTACCCAAAGAATCTTTCTTTTCTTAGAGGCATCATCATGCTTTCATATTCCATCTCATCATATAACTTAGATCTTAGCCATTCATGAAAATGATATGTCACAATCTTAAAGGGTCATGGTTATTCTAAATGATTCCTAGGTGATCTTATAACCTTTATTAAAAGGTAAGAAGGGACTGACACGTGTCACTTTTCTTTTGGCTGTCCCTATCAACCACATATGATAAATCACTTTTCACTTTCGAGTTAAGCCTCAACTTAGTAGCCCCTTAAGGGTGTTATAAGACTCGTCTAGTACTGGCTAGCAAGGTAGAGCTTGGTTTAATGAGTACTCCTTCGATTGAGGACCAAATAAGATTGGAAGTGAACCTATCGAGTTAAGGCCTCAACTCAGCAAGGAAACACTTGGCAACTCCCTATGACTTTGACTTTGTTGGTGTATCCCTTACTTGTCTTGGATAGTTACTTTTCTTTTTATTGAGGCTCACAGAGGACTACGAGTTGAGTTTCAAGCCATGGCTCAACTCGATTTATGAAGTTCACAACTCTACTCAATTGGTGAAGTCATGGGTTAAGTTCTGACTTAACTCTATTGATGAAGTCATGGGTTGAGTTCTAGTTCTTGACCTAACTTGGTTGATGAAGTCATGGGTTGAGTTCGAGGTCACAACTCAACTCGGTTGATGAAGTCATGAGTTGAGTTCCAAGTTTTAGCCCAACTCGACTGCTAATGCAAACTTGATAGAGTAAGGAAGTGCTTAGCATGGTATAACCTAGGTCCATGGCCTTTTTTTCTTTGTTGAGGATTAGGTGAGACATGAAGTGGCTTATCGAGTTGAGATTTCAACTCATTAGGCGAGCACTTGATAACTCACACGGTTTTGACTTTGCTGGTGTATCTCTTACTTGTCTTGTGTAGTTGCCTCCTTGTTGAGGCCCATAAAGGACTATAGTTGAGCTTTAAACCATGGCTCAACTCAGTTGGTTTAGTTACTAAGTTGATGCATTCAACTCGATATTGGAGATTCTCTTGGTAGTCATGGCTTGGTTCCTTTAACATATCTCTTAGTTTCTTTGAAAGGTAAATCTCATCTCTACAAATTTATTTTAAAAAGATGTTATTCAAATATATTGATTGGTTTGAAATAGATATTGAGCCAAACTGAGACAGTGTTTTGGTCTTTTCTACGTAACTCTACAAAATACCATCTATAATATCAATTAAGATAATTACATTTAGCGGGTGTTTAGTTTGGTAAAAATGCACCTAGGAATCAGAATAGGAATGAGAATGCTGTTTGTTTGGAAAAAAAAATAAACTTTGGAATTGGAACCTCATTACCTCAGGAAAGGGAATTAGTCATGAGTTGAGTTCTAAGTTTTAACCCAACTCGGTTGCTAATGCAAACTTGATAGAGTCAGGAAGTGCTTAGCATGGTATAACCTAGTTCAATGGCCTTTTTTTCTTCGTTGAGGATTAGGTGAGACATGAGGTGGCCTATCGAGTCGAGGCTTCAACTCATTAGGCGAGCACTTGATAACTCACACGGTTTTGACTTTGCTGGTATATCTTTTACTTGTCTTGTGTAGTTGCCTCCTTGTTGAGGCCCATAAAGGACTATAGTTGAGCTTCAAACCATGGCTCAACTCAGTTGGTGTAGTTCCTAAGTTGATGCATTCAACTCGATATTGGAGATTCTCTTGGTAGTCATGGCTTGGTTCCTTCAACATATCTCTCAACTTTTTTTGAAAAGTAGATCTCATCTCGACAAAGTCACTTTAAAAAGATGTTATTTAAAAATGTTGATTGGTTTGAAATAGATATTGAGCCAAATTAAAAGAGTGTTTTGGTCTTTTCTAAGTAACTCTACAAAATACCATCTACAATATCAATTAAGATAATTATATTTAGCGGGTGTTTAGTTTGGTGAAAATGCACGTAGGAATCAGAATAGGAATGTGAATGTTGTTTGGTTGGAAAAAATAAACTTTAGAATTGGAACCTCATTACCTTATGAAAGGAATTAGTTATTCTCCCTGCGCCCGGCCCAACCCCCCATAAAATTAATCAATTTTTGGTCATGATAGGAATCAAAATAAAAAATATCATTTCATAATTTTATATGTGAAGAAAAAAAAATCTCACGCTATTATGTTACTACAAAATCTCTTTTATATTCATCACAATTTACATCTCAAATACTGATATTTTAATTATAAATCTCAAATACACAATATTTGTTTTGCTTAGACATGATCTGTAGGTGAGTGAGTTCTCATATTTTTTTTTCACCGTTTTCACTTTTGAACCTACTTATATGATCGTCTTATGATGATAATTTATATTATTAACTTCAAAAGTTCATTATCATGGTATCCAACATACAATAAAATTTAAATAAACTCTACATTATATAATATAAAAATGTATAATGTCTTTCACCTATAATATCTAAAGTTAAAGAAATATCTTAATAAATAATAATATTTTTAAAAATAATTTAGATGATATAACTATTTGACTTTAAAGTTATAGAACTAATAACTCTACTGTAAAAAAATTAAATGAAAAATCAAGCTATCAAATACAGTAGATAAAAACACCTATCTAATAGTCTAATGATTGAGAAAATGTTAGAAAAATTATAGAAAATTATAGAAAATTATAATTTATTTTTTGGAGGGGAGCGGCCTTTGAAAAATATTAAATCTTATAATTTCTTTGATTTTCTTTAAGAAAATCAAATAAAGTATAAGAAAGCTAGAAATTTACATTTTATCATAATAATGATATATATTACTTATTATTATTATTTATTTTATACATTTTTACAAGGGAATAATTTGAAAAATTGATATTGATTTCGATCCCTGACATCTACAATCCAAACAGTTTCAAAGGGAATCATATTCTAATTTCGTACTGAATCAAACAAATAGAATGATTAACCATTCCAATTCTGATTCTGTCCGATTCTGGAGCTCAAACTAAACGGACTCTTAAATAAGAATATATTATATTAATTTTAAGTATTAATCAATCAAACTACAATAATAATAATATAATAAGAAATATTTGAAATTGTAAGCATAAAAAATCGTACCAAACATGTCTTAACATATAATATATATGTTGATCTAACAATTGATTACATTTAATTATCGAGATGATAAAACGGATTTCCACATGGAAATCATCATAAATCAAGTTTTCTTTAAAAAAAAATCATTATAATTTTTCTCATTCCATCCTTCGAATGATTACAGAAGACGGGTTTTGAAGCACGATGCTGTGAAAAATGTCCCAATATTGTTGTCAAAATCAATTTTCAATCTAGTATAAAATGAGATTAATATACAAAATTTACATTTAGAAAGTAAAAATATATAAATTACATTTATGAAGTAAAAATTTACGTCAATCATATCTATCAAAATTTACATTTATAGAGTAAAAATTTAATTGTATAAGCATGTAGCATCATAGATAAAAATCATATTGGGCCGACTGAGCCACGGCTCCTGTACTGCCCAGTATCGCCATTGGGCCAAAAATCTTTAGACTAAATGAGCCCATTTAAAACTAGACTAGTTTTGTCTCCTAATCACAAGATTCACAAGAAGAAGATGAATCAAAAATCAAAGGTGGTCGAATTTTGAGATTGATTTATTAAAATTATCCGAATAAAAGCACCTCTTAATATAGTTAAATACTCAACTAATCATTATCGAGCACATCAAATAACATGTTTTGACACTAAAACGAATGTCAAGCATATAAAGTAAAATGTTTAACACACTCAACAAAGTTGAGAAATAATGAACTTGTGAGTTAAAATATGTCTTATAAAATGTTCAATAAATTCAACGAACTATTGTCAAGCATATCTAATAAAATTGTTTGACAAAGTTGACAAGATGGTAATATTTTATGAAGAATATGTTGAAAAGAAATGCATTTTACCCTAGCGTAATAAATTTTATCTACAACTTTTTTAGAAATCTATCATTGAGATTAAATTTAACGTGTTTCAAGTCTATTATATTTTTCATACCTTAAATAATCAAGTAAAATTATTTTATCTTCGATTGCTACATAATCCTTCTGCAAATTACTAAATTTTCACCTAATGTACTTGAATTAAATCAAATTAAACTCTACATACTTTAACTTAGTTGCTTAAGTAAGGCTGACCACACGGGTCTACTGAACCATATATCATGGTACGACTAGGCTTGAAACTGGTACATTATTCTAATTAAATATCCCTTGATAGAGTTAAAAATTTTGGATATGAGTCCCTTTCGCAGTACCTGCCTTCATTTATAAATATTATTTCTCGAAGGTTTTGCTTCCACAAGCTGAAGCATTCAAACGCCTGCAATTAATCAGCATTCGTGTCTCGTCCATTTGTCACAAATGGTCATTTACTCATCCCTATCATGGGCACTGCTGGTCTATCGCAATTTCTCCTTTGGTAATATTATACTTTAGTTAATTAAATCTAATTAATTAGCTTAATGTTAATGGCCCCAAATTATGAAAGAGACTAAGAAAGTGTAGTAGGTTTACTGCATTTGTCACCCTGTAACTCAGCAACAAATTTCAACCTATAATCTATTTTCACTTGGCTATCATGATTATTATTACAAATTAAGCTTAATAAATATGTAGAGACGATAATTATACTCTTAATGCATACAAGATTAAATTAAGAAGAGAAAAAATTAAGCAACTAAAAAAAATACACCTGTGTGATGGGATTTTGTCGGATGGATGTGGGGATGACAGGTATATAATTTAAAAATCTAGTATCAGAAAAAATTTACAAAAGCAAACTTCTTGATTGAATTAGACTGATTCCTATCTTTGTCAAGTGAATTAAAAAAATAAATCATTCATATCTATATATGGATTATTATTAGAAAAAAAAATATGCACAAGAACATGAATAGTTATGAAGTATAATCAGAAATCTGATGATTCTGATTTTTGCCTAATATTTTGACATGAATGGGTTATTATTCTCTCTCTTGCATTTCTAATTCTAATAATTAAGTTAGATAATTCTTACCCTAATATCTCAATTTAAGTATTGCATAAATTTTTTAAGCATTTGTTTAAGAAATGAAACCTAATATAGATGCTAGTTATTTGGGTAATTAACGTTTTATGATATGACCAATTCTCCCCTATTTTAGTGTTATCTATTATTTACCCCTTGAATTCATAATGTTAATAAAATTGGAACGTGAAATTCTAAAAAATGGATTAAAATAAGGCACTAATTTAAAATATGGACATACTTGTGAAAATTTAGATACCATGACTCAGTTTAAAAGACGTTAAATGTTCGGCACAATACGTGATATATTCAACAGTTTTGTCGATCGAGTATTAGAAGTTGAATGTATCATGATGTCTACATTTTTAGAGTTTAGTCTATATTTCAAATGCATCACTTAATTTTGGAAAAAAAAATTAAAATACATAATTGCAGTCAAAGACAAAAGAGTAAATTACGAGGATATTTCTACGCTTCTCAAACCTGAAGAGAAAAATATCATTTGAGGAAGGACCTCCAAAAACATCTCAAATCTCACAAGTTAATATTAATGGAGAGACGTGTTAGGCATTGATTGGTTAGGTTAACTATTTGACGACTGGTCACCCTTAATGGTTAATCACGTGCCCGACCCAAACACGTTGCTATAATTTAGAGGACCAAACGGGTAACGGCAGTGGTTAGCATCCACAACTTAGCCGAAAGGTATCCGGATCAAAAACAAATTAATTAATAGAAATCACCTTTCACTATTTGATCACAAGATTATTAAGAAAATGAAAATTTAATTTTGACTTCCCTTCTTTGAGCTCTGATTATTATTATTATTTATATTCAATAATAATAATAAAAATAATAAATTATGAATCTTCCTAAAGAAAAGTTCAGGGTAGTGTAGAAATAGAACAATCAGAAGCAATAAATTTATGCGTAAGGTATAAGTTTTAAAATGAGTATTTATGGAAGATTTATAAATTTATTCATTAACAACATGATAACTTAGATTTTTTCTTGTCATGGGTGATGATCAATCCTTTTCCTAATGCCAAAAAGTTTCATGAAATTTCTGAGAATATAGAACTTTTCTACCCTATTTTTTGGACACACATTACAATTGGATACTAAAATTAAGAATCATGTGAATAAAACCAAAATTTTGGAAAAGTCAAAATGGATTGCCTTCATTATATGCAAGACTTTTTTTATGATGGCATTTAATCTTGCAATTTGAATTTTCCCCTTTATAGACTTGGAATAATAAAAATCCCATTTTGCTGGCCTTTCTAGATGCCTGCCTTTTTCAATCCTCTCCCATATCCTTCTAGAAGGCATGGACACTTGAGAGAAAACCTAAGAACATGCTTTGTCTGGATCGACCTCTAATTAACTTGCAAAGAAACAACATTAAATCTAACATTACACTCTCAATCAAAACACAACCTTGTCTCTTTACCCTTGTCCCTCTCTCCAGGTAAATTAATTGTTTTTGGTAATAACAATAATTATAAAAATAATCCCATCATTAATTAATTAATACCCATATAATCCCTCTTTTGTTAATTTATAGTATTACATTACATATATATGCTCTCCAGTGAAAAGCTTCTTCAACTCTCATCTTCATATATAGAGAGCTCTACATCATTTGTTTTCATTTTTCTTTGAAGTTATTTACAATATGGGAGAATCCACTACTCTTCACCATCTAGAAGAAGCTGATGAGGAGGCTCTTTCTCTCTGTGATCTTCCTCTAGATGAAAGCAATGGAAACAGCTTTCAGGAACTGATGACTGCCAGCAATACTCGGCGGTCATCCACATCAACCGAGGCCAGCAGCGGCTCTGAGTTCTTTGAGTTTCTCAGCGACCTCGGCTCCGAGATGCGGGCAGCTGAGGACATCATTTTCTGTGGGAAGCTCATACCCTTTAACCAGCAACCTCCTTCTCTGCAACCCTCCAGAACGGCTCTCTCTCAAAACGATCAGAAGCAGAGCGCTTTCCGTCGGAGATCGGAGTCCCTCTCGGAATTGCAAAGCTCTGCTGCTCGTTGCAACAGCACCAAGAGCAAAATCCTGAGAAACAGCCGCTCGCTCGACTATCAAAAGCTTCAACGCTTGTCTAGCTCAAGAGCCTCTTCTGAAGCAGATATGGAGAGAAATCCATCCGTCAGAAGTGTCGGAAAATCGGATAAGAAGGCGGCGGCGGCGGTGAAGCCAAGGTGGTATCTGTTCATGTTTGGAATGGTGAAGTTCCCACCGGAGATGGACCTGAGAGACATCAAGAACCGCCAGCAACGCCGGAATTCATCGTCCATGATGTTCCCGACGTTGGAAGCCGGCGGGAATTTCCCGGTTAACCGGAGCTCAGGTGATAAAAGTTCTTGGAAATTCCTTAAAGCATTAAGCTGCAAAGATCACGCTAGTGTTGCCGTTACGGCGTCGTTCTGCATGCCACAAGTATAAATGGAGATTGATTGTCCCCCGCCATGCATAGTTTTCCCAATGGACGAAATTGCACCTGATGTGTTCTGCTTATTTACGCTTTTCCGACGGTAAACTGCGTAAGATGTGAGGGGCAATTTCGTCATTGTGAATTTTACGGAAGAGAGTCGGCATCGATTTCTTCTTCATTATGAAAATTTTACCGAGATGGGTGTTAATGTAATTACAAGAAATATGAAGGATTGGATGAGATTAATGAGAATTACATAATTCTTATTGAAGAATTCAAAAAAAAAAAAAGATATTAATATATAAATTTGAGGATTTAAAATGAATTACTTTACGTAGAAGGTATCATAATGTACAGTAAGGATCATGGGTGATGATGGTATGCATAGTAATTGATGAGAATGAAGGCTTGTTTGTTTTCTTTTGGTGTGTTGGGTGGAGGGCCACGTAGAAATGAATGATAATCACGAGACTCTTGACAATGACACTATATATAATATATACATATCTACCCTATTTAATTATTTATTTATCTTTTTGTTTTTTGTTTTAAATTTTAATATCAGTTTGGATTTTTCTTTTTATGTTTACGTGCGATTTGGTGGTTGATAATATTATAATACTATTCTAATATTAAAAAATATTTAATCTCACACTGAATAATAATTGGACATAAATATTTTGAGTTTATATAATAATTGGACACCTTATTTAACGAATTAAATTTATTGATAGCGCTATGACATTAAAGACTTATCCACCAAATATCAATGTGATAGTTGTTCGACTAGATTGCTGAGAATTTTTATTTCTCAATTAGGAAATATATATAAAATTAAAATAAATATTTTATAATTTGTATCTCACGAATCCATTTAACCTTAAAACCGGATCCAACTCTCATGTGAAGGAACCTATTAGACCCATAATTTTAGGTGAAATGGATACTTAATATTATAAATATAACTTGTAAATTCGCTAAATTATGAGATATTTAACATTAAGAGATGTTTGGTATCAAATTGTTACATGTCATTGTTTGTAGGTATAATAGTATAGTAATACATCTTTGATAAAATTAAATAAATTTAAAACGAATATATGGAGTGCTTTGTTAGAAAGATTTTTTTTTTTTTTTTTTAATAATTCAATKGCTAAGAAAGAAACGTTTTCAATTATTTGAAAGCAARTTTTATATATTGCCATGTGGTGAACACTAGTGATTAACTAAATCTATATACATTGCACTTTGGATAAAAAATTGTCTTTTATAGGAGGTTTCAAATTGGGATATTATTCTTGTTAAAGTTTTCGATGGTTAATCCAAATTAAAAATAATAGCTTAATGAAACTATGGCATGTGGAGATGATAAATAGGATATTATATGGCTGGCTACACATGGGAGCAACTCTTCTTAAGAGCTTCTTCTTTTTATTTTATTTTATTTTTAATTCTTTGATTCTACTCTGTGTACAACCTCGATCAAAAGGGAATTTTCTGCTTTAATCTTCTAGGTTAAAATTTCAATTTTCTTTTAAAGAGTTTTTGGAGCAACTTATGTGTTCTTTTTTTTTTTTTTTAGTTTTGATTTATGTTAGGGTAAATACAGAAAATTGAGAGAGTAGTAGTAATTCATAATGATGACAAAGCAAAAATTTTCATAAAAAGGATATATAATAATAAAGTGGGGCGATATATATATTTCAGTTCTACGCACTATACTGAAAAGTGATATTGAATTTGAGGTTGCTGAAAGAAGAAGTAATAATTGTAAGCATCGATCTCTCATGGTAGAGTTGATAGCAAGA
>JANLJB010029644.1:0-16620 GCA_026212285.1 Bursera cuneata
TTGAAGTGTAATCTGACAACATTTGTTTCCTACAGATCAATGAATTTGTGAAACGTGCCAGAGCTGCCAAAATACATGCTTATATCATCAGTCATCTTAAAAAGGAAATGCCCGCAATGATGGGAAAAGCAAAGACTCAACAGAGACTCACTGATAATTTGGCAGATGTATTTGGAAAGGTTTGAAATCTCCCTCTCCCCATTCATAAACATGTACACTCACACGCTTGTCTACTTTGTAATTCTTAGATATGGTAATATATTTAACTTGCTTTTGTTGCTATAGGTCCAGAGAGAATTCCATCTACCTCCAGGGGATTTTCCAAATGCAGAGCACTTCAAAGAAATATTGAGTGGTTACAATTTCGACAAATTTGAGAAGCTAAAACCTAAGATGATACAAGCTGTCGATGACATGTTGGGTTATGACATCCCTGACCTCTTGAAGAATTTCAGAAATCCGTATGAATAGTGGATGACAACAATTGAGATATAGTCAGGTCAAAGCTTCAATAAAAGTGGAATGCCTACAATACATTTCGGATTATATTCAATCTATGGCTGAGTGGTTTTATTTTACTCTTAACAGAAATATTTATTTAATCTTCAAGATTAATGTATGCAATGATTGTAAAAATGTAAATCAAAGATCTCTGTAAAAGATATATACTTAGAGATATGATCTTCCACTCTAGAATATGAAAAGATAGGGGGTCAGTAGGTATGAAATTATTAGATGCAATTCCATAACTTTATTCATATGAAGTTGCTGAAATGAACCATCACAATAAGAGAATTAAACCCTTCTAATGAATTGATATTTGCAAATTATCTGAAGCTTTTGTGAACTGCTGCACTAATTGAGCTCTTTGCATGTATGTTTCCCTATTTTCACCAACATTTTCATAAACTTCCTCTGGGAGATAGATGCTCAGTTCTTGCATGACATTTCCAAAGCGTATCATATATTTCAGCAACATTAATTCATTCATTGTTCCCCTAAAACCTTTCACCTCAACAACTTTAAGAGTTCTGTTGATGCACCTGTAGACTACTAAGTGCTTGATCCAAAATTCTTGAGGGTCAAATTGATAAGGAGGAACATAATCCTATCAAACAAGCCAAATCAAACCCAAAAAAACGATTAGTAGTCAGATAATATTACCAAAACAATATTATAACATCATTAAAAGCATACAGCTTTCAAGTTATTTATACATGATACTTACCTGAAAAAGTCTGGTAGAGACAATGTTGATGGTGAGAGTCTCTAGAACAGGACAACTCTTAAGCATGAACTTGATTCCACAAAACTCATTCCAGTGCATGGCCGTCTTCAAAATGAGATGCCTTACATTCAACCTAGTTGACAATCCCAATGGCTCCACTCCACTGGGAGCAACCTAATTATATATTTACCAACATACAACTAAAGCTGTTAGTTAAAAATCTCATGGACCCACTTAAACTTCATTATTATTATTATTATTATATATTTCATATTCGTTTTATAATAAAATAATACGCAATTATCATGATACAGAACGGGATTACAAATCTTGACACAAAGTCCAGTTAATGTGTGATATAAAAAGAGTACTACATGTGGTGTGTGTTTAATCCAGAGCTTGAACAGTGTAACTCAATGTTGATTCCGGATTTTGCATTGCATAGTTAAAAAAACAATATTAATCTGCGTCTAGAGGCTAAAAAATAACAAACTGAAACAAAATAAAGATGGGTACTCGCCGAAATATATAGGTGTAATATCATGATGCTACTTGATTTCTATATATTACCGGCACAATGACAGATTTGATATAATCATGAAAGATTAATATTATGCCGTAGAAAATACAGAAATAGAGATCGAAACATGAGAAGGGATTGTAACCTGAAGCACATAACTGCAAACTGTCAAGACTCGAACAGAGAAAAGCTGTTCTAAGAGGTCCTGAATAAGATCACCAATTTCTTCAAATTCAAACTCTAGTGCAAAGTCAAGTTCTGCCTCAACCATGGATCGCTGACTTTCAAAGTAAAAATGGCCCACTGTTCCACAGTACTTGAGGACCCTTAATTTTGGTGCCTTAATTTGAAATATGGATTGAAGAAAATTGCACTTATCAATAACCAAAGTCTGAAGTCTCAGATTAGGCACAGAAATGTCAAGATGATTAATGTTCCAACATCTCTTCAAACTGAAACTCTCTAGCAAGGGACAATGCACCAACAATGCCTCAATAGAATTCGCACTTAATTCAATCCAGCCCAAAGAAAGCTGCTTCAATGCATTGAAATTGATGAATTCTGCGACGGTAAAAGTACAAGAAAACAACTTGAGATACTGAAGACCCCTATGGCCATATACATGCCCTGGTAAATCAAACAGTGCTTCATGGTTTTCAAGTTCATTTTCTCCCCGCATGGGATCATGAAAATCAAGGCTTAGTTCCTTCACATTTCGTGCAATGGCAAAGGTGATGCAATTCCCAATAGCCTCATGAAAACTAAGAGGCGAGGAGAACATCAGGGAGAATGTATTTATGACAGGTGCATTGTAGTTTATCATCCATTGGTGTATAAACTCAACAAAAGCCCTTCTCTGCAACTGCTTGTTGTCTTCAGAATCATCAAGCTTGACAAAGAAACTCTCAAGAAACTCTATATTCTTGGTTGAACGCCAAACGTGACGCCAGCGCTGTGAGAGAATGCTGGTTCTTGCGGCTTCTATGAAGGGTAAGAAAGAGAGGATCATGAGAAGGTCATTGTTTGATAAAGTTGAGATACTGTCATTGTTTTCTGCCATGGGAAAATCCAAGAACGTTTGAAGGAGCAGTTGCTGATTTGCTTTTAGCGTGGTGAAAGGGTTTGAAGAACCAAACAGTTGCAACTTTTGAAATCAGTTAAGTGAGCCTTTTGGCGGAAGTTTTCTGTCTCTTGCAAACAAAAATACCTTCCCAATAATTATTTTGGAGGAAATTAAGATGGATTTTTTAAATTTTTTATAAAACAGAAGTTCATATTTTCACCAAATTATAATTAATTTTCTTAATAAAAATTCTATGCCAAAATTTACCAAGTTTTGAAGTCCGTCGAAACTTTTTTCTTTAGATTGTAATAATTATCATAATTTGTGAGAAATATTTCTTACAGATATCTCTACTTAACATTAAATGAATAAATTTTAATCATGATTCATCTTCAGAAGTCTTGGCATACAGTGATTCTGCCATGCATGAACTTCATCCTCCTCGCACAGGGAAATTCACAATGGGCCTTATGGGTGACAACAAGTGACAAATGATTAACAATCTTATTTCTATAGAATGTTTGTGTATTGTAACGATTTTAATGCAATAAAAAACAAAAAACAAGAAGAAATATGGAAGAACAACACACAAGATTTATGTGGAAAATCCCAAGACGGGAAAAAACAACAGGTAGAAAAGAAAAAGAAATTTACTATGAAAGGAGGAGTACAAAGAAGAGAATAATTGTTCTCTCTAATCTCACAGTATCTCTCATGTTTTCTGATAGAATAAAACCCTAAAATACCTTACAATATATATAGAATTCATCTAAAAACAAATCCTAGTCAAATAAGGTAAAAAATATAATTTTGATAAAACTAGGAAAATCGCATTAGCATTGCGGTCTTGGGACTTTGGCGCCACGATGCTAAGTCTCTGGTTCTGAAACTACATAGCCTTGACATCAGAATGCTATGGCAGTGACTTTATGCTTCAGAACATCTTCAACCCAGAAGTGGATGTCGTGACCTTGACTGCAGGGCATCGCAGTGCTGGCTCTCCATCACAATTTTTTTAGGATGGAATTTAGTTTACAACTAAAAAATCTCCATCTTAATCTGAATTCAATAACAAACTCTTCATCTCTTCCACACCAAATAAAATCTTATAGATGTATACCAACCAAGTCCAACCAATGCTTAAACTTAGTTATAAGGAACGACTTAGTCATTATGTCCATCGGATTATGAGCTGTAACAACTTTGCTCACATAAATATCACCACGCGCAACAAATTCATGAATAAAGTGAAACGTTACATCAATGTGTTTCACCCTCTCATGAAACATTTGGTCTTTCATAAGGAAGATAGCACTTTGGCTATCGAAAAAAATTGTAAAGATTTGTAAGTCTTTGTTCATCTCACTAAACAAGCCATTCAACTAGATAACCTCCTTAGTTGTTTTAGTAATAGCCATATATTTAGCCTCAGTAGTAGACAACACAATTGTAGCTTACAACGTAACTTTCCAACTCGTAGCACATCCACCAATGGTAAATACATAACCCGTTAATGACTTTTTCTTTATGAAGATTATCTATTAAAATCAACGTAACTAATGACACCATCTTGAGATCTTCCAAAATGCAAACAATTGTTCGACTAACCATACAAGTATATAAAAATCCATTGGACTGCTTTCCAATGTCCTTAATCAAGATTAGACATATGTCAACTAATTGCGCTCACCGCATAAGATAAAACTAGATGAGTGCATATCATAACGTACATGAGAGATCCTCTTATGCTAGAGTATCAGACTCGAGACATATAAGCAATATCTTCATTTGATTCTGGAGACTAAACAAATGAAAGTCTAAAGTGTGTAGCCAATAGAGTACTTATTGGTTTGGTAGTTTGCATGTTGAATATGATAATGATCATTCTCAATGTAGCATTTCTAACTAAAGTACAAGCTCCATGGCCTTCTATCCCTACGTATCTCCATACCAAGTATTTTCTTTGCTGCCCCCAAATCTTTCATCTCAAATTCTTTGTTAAGTTGAGCTTTAATCTCTTTGACCTTAACTACACTCTTAACTGCCATAAACATATAAGAGTAAATAAACAAGTTATCCGTCTTTACTTCTTCTGAAGTACATACAACTATCATAGCTACTCATGTGAAATCATTAGTAGTCATAAACAAATCAAACCTCTTATACCATTACCTAGGCGACTGTTTTAGGCCATAAAAAGATTTCTTCAAAAGATAAACCTTGTCTTTTTTTTCTAAAATCACAAAACCCTTTGGTTGCTCCATATAAATGCTTTCTTAAAGTTCCCTATATAAGAAAATAGTTTTAATATCTAACTGCTCAAGTTCAAGATTATGCTTAGCTACAATTCCAAGTACTGCTCAAATAAAGTTATGTTTTACAATTGAAGAGAATACATCTGCGAAGTCTATGCCTTCAACTTGACTATAGCCCTTTGTAACTAACCTTATTTTATATCTGGGTTCATCCACCCCTAGTGTACCTTCCTTTTTCTTGAATACCCACTTGCAGTGAATAATTTTTTTACCCTTTGGTAACTTGATCAAATCCTAAGTATCATTCTTATGAAATGATTTTATCTTTTCTTGCATGACAATCATCCACTTACTGGAATTTTTACAATTCATGGCCTTTGAATATTTGGAAGGTTTATAGCTAGCTTCAATCTCTTCAGCTGTGCCAAAGCATAAGCCACAAGATCAGTCTAAGCATACCTCTGTGGAGGTCTAATAACCATTTTGGGTATATCTCTTGTAATAGAATGTTGAGGAAATAGTGTAGGAGTGTCTTGTCTTGAGTCCAAACCAAGCTTTACCTTTTAACTAAATGTCTCCTCGAATTAAGTTGTTTTTTGAAACTCAGGTTTCAATTGAGTGCTTGGTTGTTGTTGATCTATATTACCATCAGCTTTAGAAGACAATCCTCGAAGCATCACAATTTTATCAAATATCATATTTTCGCAACAATGACTTTACTTAACTCTAGACACCATAAGTTGTATCATTTAACAACAGACTTGTAACCAAGGAAACTGTATTCTCTAGACCTCAGTTTCTAACTTCCAATCATCAACATGTACATAAGCGAGACAAACAAAAATCTTCAAGACAATATAATCAATAAGAGTATGAGATTATACCTCTTACAAAGTTTTATTCTCAATGGCATTTGAGGGAGACCGATTTACCAAATACCAAGCTGTAGTAACAGCCTCGACTTAACAAGATTTTGATAAGCTAGAATTTGAGAGCATGCATCAAACCTTTTCCATTAATGTTCTATTCATTCGCTCAGCCTTTGCTGCAGGGGATCCAGAATGGTTAAGTGCCTTACAATACCTTATTTCTTGCAGAAACTATTGAACTCATCAGAACAGAACTCCAGCCTATTATCAGTGCAAAAACGTTTCACTTATCTCTCCGTTTATTTTTTAATCAAAATCTTTCACTGCTTGAATGTGGTAAACACATCACTTTTATGTTTCAGAAAGAACACCCAAAGTTTTCTTGAGAAGTCATCTTTGATGGTCAGTATATATATTGTGCCACTCTTCATAGGTATTTTGGATAGTCCCTAAAGTTTAGAATGTATGTAGTCCAAAGTTCCTTTCATTTTGTGTATGCCTTTACTGAAACTAACCCTTTTTTGCTTCTCGAAAACACAATATTCATAAAAATCAAGTTTACTCGTGCTAGACTCATAAAGGATTCCTCGTTTACTTAGTTCCAACATCCCATTGTCACTTTTATGCCCAATACTCATATGACATAATTTTGTAAACTCACTATCAGTAGTAATGACAATAACACCCAAAGCTGTGGAATCCTTACAAGACACATAACTTGCTATACTTTTTATGTCCCTTCATCACAACTAGAAACACCTCTAAACACCTTAAGAACTCCACCTTCTTCAGTGTATTTATAACCATTTAGATCCATAAAACTTAAGGAGATAAGGTTGCACCTAAAATCTAGAACATGTCTCACTTCATTGAGTGTTCTGACTATGTCATCAAACATCTTGATGTGAATCATACCAATCCTAACAATCTTCGAAGCTGTATTATTCCCTATCAAAATTTTACCCTTCAATATTGTTTCATATGTTGAAAACAGTCCCGATTGGGACACATATGAAACGTACAAGCTGAATCAAGGATCCAATCGTCATTTGATTTAGAGGAATTGTCATGATCATTAAGAGTTTCCTATCACTGCTGAAATCTTCAATAACACTGGCTGCATCGGTATTTTAAGGTTGTTTACCCTTTTGATTATAACCCAACTTCTTGTTCTTGTTTTGTAGCTTATAAAAATTTGCTTTAATGTACCCTTTCTTCTTGCAGTAGTTACAAATAAAATTTTTATGTCTAGATTTAGATATACCTCTCTTACTACCTTCAGAATTCTTATCTTTTGTTCTCCCTTTAATAACAAAACCCTCACCCTGATACTCTGACCCACCGATCAATTTTTGATCTATCTTTTCTTTATAATATAATACATTGTAAACTTCTTTTAAGGTAAGGGTGTCATGACTATACAATAAGGTATCCCTAAAATTCAAGTATGAGAGTTAAAGAACACAATAAGATCAATGACTGATGTAATTCATCATACTTATTTTCTGAACTTTCTAAGTTAGAAACAATCTCTTTAAACCCACTTAGATGATCATCAAGAGACGTATCTTCAACGACATGATGTGAGTACAAAAGCTAATTCACATGCAGTTTGGTAGCTAATGTCTTTACTTTACATAACTGCTCCAACTTCAACCATAATGCAGCAACAGTTTTCTCTTCAACACATCCCGCAAAATCTAATTTGACATATGTAGGTGACTATGAGATAGACATTTTCTATCATTCTTTTGCTTCTCTTCATCGGACCGCGATGACGACATCTTATCAAACTCATAAAATGCATCATCCAAATCCATCTGCCTAAGAATTACACGCATCTTGACCTACCATAATGAGAATTTGGTGTTGTGATTCAATAGCAGAATTTCATACTTCATGGAAGTCATTGCGACAATCAATCCCAAAACCTAATCAGTATACTATGAATAGTGATATTGTGAACAATTATACTGTGAATAGTGATCGTAAACAATGAAATGAACACAAGGCCCTTATGCCAATTTATTAGGGATTTTAATGTGATAATAAACCAAAAAACAAAAAGAAGTATTCAAGAACAACACATAAGATTTATGTGTAAAACCCTAAGACGGGAAAAACCATGGCCAAGAGAGGAAGAAGAAATTCACTATGAAAGGAAGAGTACAAATAAGAGAATAATTATTCTCTCTAATCTTACAATATCTTTGTTGTGTTTTCTGACTTAATGAAAACCTAAAATATATATAGAATATGTCTAAAAACAAATCCTAGTCAAATAAGGTGAAAAACAAAATCTTGATAAATCTGGGAAATTGCACCAACGCTGCAGCGTGCCTTGACATCAGAACACCGCGGTGGTGACTCTCTGCTTTAGAACGTCTTCAACCCTGAAGTGGCGCCGCCGCCTTGACTGCAGGGTGCCACGAACCTGGCTCTCTGTCACGATTTCTTCATGATGGAATTTAGGTCACATCTCAACATTTACTAATATAGATAAAGATAGGGGAATATATCTGAGAGCAGGAAAATAGAGAAAAAATTTAACATGGAAAAGAAGTACTCTAAAATATAACAATGGACTTGGTCCTTGTGCCAATTTCCATGAAAACTTTGTACGATTACGAACAAGTGCATGGAGAGTATTAAGATGAATAATTGAAAGTTGTTACTTCCACAAGAATTCTCTTCAATTCTGATGGAAACCAGATGGAAGATAAGTCTTCAAGCTATTGTCATTTGTCACAAACATAGTGTAAATTGTTCTCAGAAAGATGTCCCAGTGCCTTTCACGTGCTGAGAGGATAAAATCGGAGCAGCTTTCAAGTTTCACCGAGCTGAGTTCTCAAGCAATAATATATACTCTCAGCTGCAAAATCCATATAAGAAATTTTTAGTGACAATCAAAGCCTCAAATTTGTTCTAGCGACGAGCAAGCACAACAAACATCAAAAAGGACAAAAGACACAACATATTAGTGAAAATTAATGGAGTATCCCGGATTTGAAAACAAATTCTTAAATATGGTAGAGAAGAGAGTTCCATCTACGTATTCCAGCCTCCAGGGGATTTTATGAATGTAGGGCATTTCAGACAAATTTGAGTGGTTACAACTTCGACAAATTTGAGAAGCTAGAGCCTAAGATGATTCAAATTTAGATAAGAGTCGGGCCAAAGTTTCAATAGAAGTGGAATGCCTACAATGCATTTCAGACCCTTAACAGGGCATAAGCATTTCTATTTGTGCTATACTACTTTTTTCAGTCTCTGAACAGACTGAAATTTTTTTTGAGGTATATGTGTGAACGTCTGTCGATTGTTACAAAAGAATATATATATCGTCTCCCCATTGTATGATTAATTTGAGTTTTAACAATTAGAGATGGAAATTCATGTGATTACTAACTTTGTATCTGACTCTAATGCTCTTCCTTTATGGGAGAATTTTGTTGTTCTTTTGTGTTCCTTTTCTTTTGTTCTTAGCAAGGATTGGACTCATCGATATTCATGTATGTTAGCGGGATTTTTAACACCAAGTCCTTGATTCCCTAAGTTGGTACTTCGAACACGTGAGCAAATTAAAGAATATCAATTACATAATATTGAGCATCTTTAAGATGAAGTTATGTGATAATTGTAAAATGGAAATCCAAGATCTGAATAAAGTTGTATCTCTTCCATATAATCGATACTACTCTTGGTGAGACTTGATAATATCAAAAAAATTTAAGTAACAAATAAAGGTAATTTTTATTCCGAGTTCTCAAATCGTTGATGCTGCGAGTTAAAAGGCAAGAAAGGATTGTGTTTTCTTCAATTGATAGAGAAACGATCTCTCTCTTCGCTCTAAAATGTTAAATATAGGGCCCGGGCAGAAGGTATATATATGTATATAAGATCTATCATCTAAAATAAGTCGCATCATCGCATTAAAATCAAGACATTTCAAATGGGTATTTTACCATATATATACAAGAATATTATTGTTGAGTTTTTCAATTTTATTTCTATTTTGAGGAATAAACTGAGAACTGAATTGCAATTCAATACAAAAGATGCATTTTCAGCTATGACGAATGAAGATATATATAGAATATATCAAACAAATAAAATAAAATAAAAGATCTTACGTAGATTCATTATATAAAAATGTAATGTACATTCCATTTACCTGAGATTTGGGCATTTCTTGCTACACGAGCAATAATATATATAAAAACCATGCATCCAATAATCCAATTAGATCCTGCCTGCAATTCTGAATTCTCTTTCGGCAAGAAAACCCCATTAGAAATCTCTTACCATGAAGAAGAAGCTTTCAATCTGTAAGAAAGCATTGAAAGGCTTGATATCCACAACGCAACGTCCAAAACTTCCCCATCTCACCAGATCCAAGGCCACGACCTCCCAAAATGGCTACCAAAAACTACAGCCTCGAGAAGGAGTTTCACTAGTGCATGTAGACAAGCACTATATAGAGTCTTCTTCATCAAGAAGTGGTGATCCTATCGGGATGGATGGCGTTGAACATGATCAGGGATATCATGATTCGGAAGATGACCATGAAGCTGTTTGTTCGTCGATAGACTCCAGGTTTACGTCGCTGCAATTGGAAGGAGTGGACGCCAAAGCAGAAGAATTTATTCGGGAGAGCAGGGAAGCTTGGAAGATTGAAAGGCAGAAATCTTGGGATGAATATTTCGAAATGCTGGCTCGTGGGACATGAACAGATTATAATTGAATAATATCTTCATTAAGTACTTTAATTAATCAATGACACAAGGGATTAGAGTATTAATCTTTTTCATTCCACCTCTTGGAATATCTGTTCTTATGGTTTTTGAAAACGTAATTTGTAGTTTCATATATATCTAGTTGAAGATAGAAAGTCAAGTTCACGCGGGACTCTTTTATTTATAGTTCCAAGGTGATGATTATTGTGTTTTATTGAACACAACTTGAATAAACATATCTTTCCTTTAATTATTATTGATGGTGTGGTGTGATTCTTCATGATTTCTTTTAATTAATTCGATTGATTACACTTACGTTTTAATTCTATATATATATATATATATAGATATATATATATATTTGTTTTTACATGCACACAAGATTATTTGAAGGGACTTTAATAACATTTTTTTTCATATAAAGTATATGATAATCTTATTTCTAAATTTTAAATCTAAAATATTATAAAGGTTTTAGAAAATGATAAATTTAAAAAAAATATTAAGATTATTTGTAAATAATTAGACTCTAAAATATTAATTTACAATATCATGTACAATATTTTATTACTTATTAAATTATTTATTCGAATAAAATAGCATTAATAAACTTGATTAGTGGATTTGACTTATTAATGAACTATTATTAAAAATACTTAAAAGATTTTCAGTGTTTGGTGACCGAGAGACCTATTTTAATTGATTGACCGTACAGTCAAATATATTTAAGTCATTAAATTTAAAAGACTAATAATAATATGGTTATATATATTTTATAAATCTCTCTCTTTTCTATTCAATTTCAAATTAATATTTTTCAAAAATATCTATATTAATTGCTTATATATTTTAATAGAGTAATACGCTAATCTCTTGTTTTTAAAAATTTATATTGTGGGTAAATATGTTATAATAATAAACATTTATATCATTTTCGTTAGACTTGTTTGTCTCCTAATTATACAGTATTCTATTTTCATGATTCTTATTAAAATAATTACAAACAGAAAATCATAACTTTTATATAAAATTGCTTACTTATATTATATCTACAAATATAAGAACCAAATCGTTTCGTTAAGAATATTTAAAAAAACTAATAATAATAAAGTTCAAAAGAATCAAAATGACTTGGTTTTTTATGATCTAAGTTTTTCAGTTTTTTTTTATTCGTCCTTGTTATGAATCTTTGCTTGACATCCGACAGTGTTCGGTATCAAACACTTGATGATTGATAATATTTGATAATCTAGTATTAGATATCCGAAAATATTTGATAGCTGTGAGTTGTCAGATATCCGATGACCGATAATATCTTCATAGCGTTCAACAACATAGGGATCATAACATCAAAATTTTTTAAAGATGGGTTATCTTACAACAATACTCTTTAATTCTGGTCATTTTTACAGGGAACCCTTATTTAATACAATGATAAACATAGTACTTAAATTATACATTAAGAGGATGCACATGCCGCATGACATATTTATATATAATGGAATATCTCAATAACATAAGAAAAATAAGAGATAGAAAGTTTTAGGAAAAATGCTCTAGGGTGGAACTCTTTGCCCTCAAAAAATGATTTTCACACCTATTCCTTTGAAATACACCGAGTAAAATTCGATAATGGGATTTTATTGATCTCATCTCATAATTCCAAAAATAATTATCATACATAAGTTTAATAAATTAATCCTTAATTAAAAAGTTACTATATAAGATTAAAAAAATTAGAAGTTTACGTGAGATATTCATAAAATCACATTTAAAAAAAAAAGATTATTTAATCAGCTTTTGTACAAAAAGTTTTTTATTGTATTTTTAATTAAATTAAGCTTAGTCTAATCAATTGGCTTAGTTATGTAAAGTTCTTTGTTAGATTATGAAGATTAATAAAAAACAAATCAAGTTGTTTAAAATACTATGGTGGATATATTTAGAAGAGTGAACATGAAATTGATTTTTTTTTTCGGTGCAAATAGTCTCAACCGAAGCAAATTAGACAAGTTGACTGAGTTCTTATAAGTTTTAATGAAACCCTAATTTTCTTTTTTGGTATAGAATATTTGATACTTAATCAAGGTATCAAGCTGTACTTAAAACAGTCCAAAATTTGAAGGCAAAATAAATACTCTAGAACTTCAAATTACAACTTAAATACTCAACTATAATTAAGTGTACGATTAGATTTTTATAACTCTTCATGTTAATTTATGATTATGTTTTGTAGCTCATAATTTTATTATAAGGTTTTAAACCTTTACCTCTAACAACATACTCCTCATAAATATAGCCTTTGTTTTTAAGAAAAGAATTGATTAATTATTACTTAATGTTAATTAAAAAAATTTTCCCCTTATGGCAGATTATTAGATGATGGAGTTACCATAAATATGTTATGGCCGTATAATAAAAATGGTAATTCATTATAAAAGAATCTGAAAAAATCTAATAGAAATTTTTTTTAATGTTTCTATATATATATATATATATCTAAGGGACATTATTACCAGAAGTGATATATAATTTCCATTTACAGTACATATACAAATAGCAGCACATAAAGATTAATTACATAAAAATAAAAAAAAATAAAAAAAATTCCTGGTAAATAATGAGATCTGCATAGATACGTACATCATATCTGGCTAATTTTTATTCATATCCATGATCCAAGCAAGCCAGTTTAACCTTCATGTCAAGATTGAAGAGTAGAATCACCATTGCTTGCATTTGATCATGTTTCAATATTAATTTTGCCAGACACCCCATATCAAACAAGCTAAGCGATGTCTTATTCTAGCCTAAAGAACAAACGTTCACATGTAAAAGGATCGGAAGAACTTCATATATATCCAGAATTGGATTGAGAGTTATCCAGCCTAGAGAATAAACAGCGCAGTAAGGACCTAGGCTGTAGTGTGGTTGGGCAGAATGTTGGCACTGCGGTGCAATATTGATCTACACCGCGGTGTGATTTGTTTAGAGAGTTAGCGCCAAGTGATGCTGATCTACGTTGCAACGCACTTGTTCCAGAAAGTTGGTGCAGTGACGCGTTTTTTATCTACATCGCAGCACCGTCCCGATGAACCTGCAGATTACAAGTCAAAGACTTCACGCTGTGGCATGGACCAAATCTACGTCACAGTGTCGACCCGACAACTAGCATTTTAGATCATTTTCTCTTGTCTTTTTCTTTTGCCTATAAAAGGAAAACATTATATTTTCTTGTAGACAAAAAGTTAGAAAGAACGAGAGAAGGAAAGAGAGAAAAGAGAGAGGTTGTTCTAGAGAGAGAGAGCTATTCTAGAGAAAGAAAGGGCAAAGAGGAAGAGAAGTAAGTGTATTTACGTTTTTATAATCTTGTATTATCTCCCTTGTAATCTCTTGATTCTTCATAGTCGATGTCTGTGCTCAACAACTAGATATAGGATCGATTTTGATCCGAACTAGTATAAACCTCGTGTCTCCCATTCTCTTTACTATTCCATTACATGCTACAGTAACTTTCATGGGTCCCCCAATTAGATTTTGGTTTCCATATATTGTGTTTGCTTTGGGTTTGTGTGCTTCCACATAACAACATGTAAAGAAAGATTGGAAGAACTTCATATATATCCATAATAGGATTGAAATCTTTCTATGATCCCTTAGAGAAAGTTATCAATTAATGATCTTGTTTAATTACTTAGAGATTTTACTCTATAAATTAATGATCTTGTTTAATTACTTAGAGAGTTTACTCTCTAAATTAATGATCCTGTTTAATTACTTAGAGTACTGCACTGTGACGGTGCCCAAATGATAGAGACTCAGCACCAAAGCGATGCCCTAACTTGCATTTGACGATCCTGGCTTCACTTATTTGCCTCTATATAAACTAACACTTCATTTTGTAAACCCTAAGTCTCAAGAGGCAAAGGAATGATGACCTTTTAAGCTTGATTCTTCATTTCTTTTACCTTTACCTATCTTTCAGAAGCATGAATGGGCTCGTCAAAATGCGGTGTAGCCTCAAGAAGTTGTACACCCTATGGCATCTTTGCAGCCTCAAAAAGTTGTGCCCCCTATGGCATCTGTACAACCCCAGGAAACTGTGCACCACTATTGACACCAATAACTGCAAGTAGTATCAGATACCATGATTGTTGAACCTCCTCAAGTGCAACTGCTAGCTCTAGGATGTGGAAGGTCATCATGTTTATGATAATCACAAGAAACATGTATGAGGGGAACTGCATTAGAATGCAAATATTTAATATTATGCATACAAAAAAAATCTGGAAGTACTAACCTTTGCCTTAGACAATTTTCACCTGGTAGTCCATTTAACTATGCGGGAGATATTGTTATTAACGTGTACCTACATTTCAGCCGAAAAAATGAGATTGCCTCAACTTAGACAAATTTTTGCCACAACTAATTAAATCTTATAAAAATACAAACTAAAAGCAATTTGAGAAAGGTACTTAGAAAGCAAATGGACATCCAAACAAGTCATGCTTCTCTGTCCCATGCTCTCTTGGCTGTATTTCGACTCTATCTAGATAACGTTCCCTTCCTCCTCTAAGAATAATAGACAGCAAGGTAAAGATAATATCATACGACTTTGCACCCTATGGATAAAGGTTGAAGAAGTTCAGGTCATCCAACATTTCGAGGTAAGTAAAGGAAACAATTCTCTTTATACTTTTACATAACAAGAACCACTCCATAAAGTATAACGCCAATTTGACTACGTCATCTTTAGAAACACAAGTATAATCTATCCATTACAAGAAATATGATTTTTTATAGCATTTATTTACAGTGTTTTAAAAAAAACGCTGTAAAATATTATAATTTCAACACTGTAAGCGTGGTTACAATGTTCAACGTTATGACCAATCTAAAATAAAAAATATGCAACGTTTTATAAACGCTGTGAAACAAAAAAAAACAAGAGAAAAAAATAAAATCACTCTCAACCCACTTTCACACAAACACGAACTCTCACAATTGGATAAAGAAAGGATTGTTTGAGAGAACTCTTTCAGTGCCACACTTAAAGTGTTTCAAGTTTATATTTCATCAAAAAGTTGTTCAATATAATGAGAGATGGCCTTTATATAGGGAGGCCTTACAAAAGGAGTGGAATTACAAAAATACTCACTCAAATAACTATTACGAGCGATAAAAACTAAGGGAGAATGTCGAAAATTCTATTCTACGCCTAGCCGTGCATTGATTCTATGCTTAGGTGTCGTGAGGCAGAAACATGAGGCACCGAGTTACTAACTTGAAAACTCTGGGAGGGTAGAGAGATGGCACCGCAGCATGGAATGATCTAGGCCTAGAATCATTCTACGATTCTATGCTTAGGCGCCAAACATATAATTTAGAAAAATCACAAATGAAACTTACAAAAGTTATACAACATAAATTACAAAAAAAAAAATTACATATAATCAAAATGTCATCAATCAAATAACCTTTCAAATAGGAGGCCATGTAATTCAGCCACACCTGGCTAATTGAATTACACTGCATCCAATTAATAGGCTTGCAAGACTTGAACCGGCTTGGACAACTCTTGGACTTGATTGGCACACATGGGTTGTACCATAGGTGGAATGAGCTTGATACGCATAAGAAGGAAGAAATAATTAAGGGATGAGAAAAATAAGCCTTATGGTTAAAAAGGTTATAATAAGAGAATAGAGAGACGATGAAGAGAGGTGAAAAGCGCGATCAGAGAGAGAACTGAGACAAAGATGAAGAAAGTGAAAAGGAGAGAGAAAAAGAGGGGACGATCGCGATAAAGGAGATGAAGTAGAGAGATGATGAGAGTTTTTTAACTGTTTTAAGAAAAAATGTAAGGAAAATTTATTAATTTTAATTAATATTTATTTATTTTATTACTTTTATGAGTCAATATAAATTCCCTAACGTCCTTATTCTTTA
>JANLJB010029645.1:0-16623 GCA_026212285.1 Bursera cuneata
TTAACAAGATTCAAAAGAGCAATATAGCTATGCATTGGTCTTCCGAGTTGATGATGACGACCACTTTATGTAGCTCTAATATAGTGTTGATGATTCAGATTGTGATGAAGAAAAATTTGACACGACATAGACAAACTATATATGATGCATGTGAGCACTGTGAGATAATGGCAGAATGCACTTTTATCTAATCCAATGTGCGCCGATAAAAACAGTAATTTGTATTTTATTGAAGCAGCTAAATGTTTAGTGTTGTAATTTTTCTTTGTATCTATGGACTAATTAAGATATAAAAATCAGCAGATAAATAGATATTTATGGAGATAAAGGTAAGTGACAGCAACAACATAGAAGGGGCTGCCATGCATGTTTGACTTGGGACATAGGTTGATCGCTTTGTTTCTTGATATTTAAATCGTTGCCATTCGTAAAGGACCAATCCCGTGGCTTCCCAGTTAGACAACTTGCTGGACACCTCCAAAATTGTTGGCAGGTGTACCCCACTCGAATATTCTGCAGTCTGCAGCAACTTGTATAGGATATTTAACTACCGAACCACATGCTATTGACACCATTTTATCGCACCCACAATTAGTTTCAATTCTTAGATTTACCGTGTCTACTTTTCGAGGAATTTGCTATGGTAACTCTTAGATTTACTGTATCTATTATTTAAGGAAATTATTGTACTATTAGCACGTTATGATTTAGCTATCAATATTATAAATTAACACTATAATACCATATATATATATATATATATATATATATATATATGTGGAGGTAGAGAAAAAAACTACAAATGATGATGATATAATACAATATTACTACACTGAAATATACAGAAATGTATTGGTGGTTAGTTGCGGCTGGAATGGAAATAGAAGAAAAGAAAACTTAACCTCATGGTGGAGCATCTTAACTATGAATTGCAGCATGTGAAGATAGAAATGTGTGAGACAAGGTGATTGTCTAAAGATTTTGCCTAGTTGTGAGATGATATGGTGAGAGAATTTGTGCTTAAAGGAGATTATAAGGTTCTGAAAGCACATGATGTTGAGACAGACGCATCAATGATGCTGCATATGCATGTTGACATTTCCCTTTCTCTTCTCATTATCATGTAAGCCCCGGCCCCAAACACAACCTTGCAACGTATGGATGCCCAAACTCCACGATTGGAGACTGTCTTCCTCTATCCTCTTTCTTAAGGAATGTTTAACTACTTATTCGTTTCATCACCTGCACCTCCATGCCTCATATCAATCAAAATATTATGCATTTCCAAATTTTACTATTTTAACCTCCCTGCATGTCCACTATCCAATGAAACCTGCTTGGTAATTCCCATGAAAGACGGGATCATTTTTGTTGAATTCTATTAAAACGGGGGACCGGGTCACCAGGACAGGGCCATCCATGGCGTGAACTGTTCGTTGATAACATGTTAGATCCCATCAGAATGAGAAAAAGCAAAGCACATGGATGATCATGTGTCATGAGGTCAGTGATGTTGCTCTCTTTGGGACCCTAACCCTTGATGGTTACCACCCATTCGTACTCTAGACGTACACCGCAAGTTGCATTTCTATTTGCCATTATTGCCGCAGCTTTTACTGAGCAAACTACCAAATGCCCCATCTTCAACCTTAGACTAATTCTCTCACTACAATGTTCCTACAAATTGTGGGTACTGGCTTGTTGTGGCACAGTGGCAGTACACTGTACACACAACATATAGTGCAATCTCAACTATGAATGGAGGAAGAGAAGATGCTACTCTTCACTTACTGCTCAAAACCTTGAAACAAACCTATCTACTCTGAGTTCTGACCCTTTTGATATATAGGGCCACAGCCCACAGACAGGTACTCATCAGTACCACAAGTTAATTTCAAACTTCATTTCTTTTCCTTGATCCCATTATGATCAAGTTATTGTTGATCGACTAGAAGAGCATAATTAACCAAATTACTATACAATGACATCAGCTTTGTTGGGAAATTAATAGGAATGGATGTAAAAACCTCTATTATTAAGGGTAGTTTTGGAACATAGATATAATTGAAACAAGCACCATGCAACAGCAACAAAAGGACCTGAGAGATGGAGAGAGAAATGTATAAGAGGACCAAGTCCAATAACGATAATAACTACCATTAGCATATTTTACGAAATCATGGTACGGAAATGTCGAGCCTAAATTTATTATTAAAATTAAAAAAAGAAAACATTAATGAAAATGCACTTCCATATTAAACATTAATTAATTAATATAATTCAGGAGAAAGCGCAAGAACGAGAGCTCTCATGTTCAGGTAGCCACCCAAAATTGCTTCCAGTTAATCAATCCTTTGTTTCCACGACCACCTTCCTTGCATCTGCTTGGCCTTGGCAGCTTTTCTAATCCGGTTTGATCCCTAACTTTCTCATTATTTTCTTCTATATCCTCACTCAAATATGCTTCATCTTCATCTTCATCTTCACCTTCTCCTTCACCTTCACCAATTTCTGCATCATAATCTAACTGCTCTTCTTTGGTTTCAACTTGCTCTTCTTCATCAAACGCTTCCTCCACATGCTCTTCTGCTTCATCCTCTTCTTCCTCTTGATCATCCTCATCGTCCGTGTTTAAAGAACGATCCTTCACCAAATGAAGCCTAAGCCTTCCCTCACTACGTTCTGCATGAAAGTAAGACTGAGAAGAAGAGAAAGTAACGGCTTGTAGAACTAGGCGCCCGCCTTCACGATGAGGCCTCACTTGGACGCCAGTTGAGCCACTAATAGATGGCAAAGGAGGAGGAAAACTAACTCTACGCTTGGTTCTTTTTGTCACAAAAGTTTCACAAAGTTTTGGAGGTTCTTGTGTTGTAAAAATGTCAGTTTCTGATGCTATCAAGGAAATGTCATCACAGCTTTCCCTAACTTGACTACCTGTCTCGCTGCCTAGACTCTCAGTGCACATTTCTAGGCTTTTTGGGCTGAGAGCAGATGAAGAACGCTTAACAAGTGGATGAACATAAACTTTGTCATTCTCATGAGTGGTTTGTTTGTTGTTATGGAAGTTATTGTTGACAAACTGGAGGAAACTCCAGCCACCCATGTCAACAATTTTGGGACTTCTAATGTCACAATCATCGCTAATATTTTTGCTGTTTGGGGTTGCGGTGATGGTGGTGTTGGTGTTGTTTACTTCAGTGTGGGACTTTTTCTCTTTTTTGAGGTTATCAAGGGAAGGAGTAGGAAGAGTTGATCGAGAAAAATCCGACTCGGGTGGAGCCAATATGAGCCTAGAACAACGTGGTTCCACCAGAGGGGGCTCAGGACATGATTGCAACCCTTGACAGACACTTGAGGAAGACATTTTCGTTATCCACAAACAATAAATTGTGAAACAGAGAAAACAGAGAAGAAACAGCGGAGTCTCTGGCTGTGGATTATTATACTACAAGAATCTTTATGGAAAGAAATACAAGTTGAAATTTTGATGACGCACGAAAGGTTTTTAAACAAAACCCACGATTTGGTTTCTATGTAATCTAAAATAGCTGGAGAGAGAAGCAGAGAAAGAAGAAGGAAAGAAATGAGTTATGAATTCACATGGAAGAGAAGTGAAGGGGATGGGTGTAAATTTATAGTTGGAGTTGGAGGCGAAGTTATAGCCTCTACACTTTAGCAAGACGGTAGGTGACCTTTTATGCCCACTAGAATTCTATAACCTTTTTCTCGGCCACACATTACAAAACCCAGAAATCAAATAAGATAAAAAAACCATAGAGAATATTATCAAAATTGCTTTGTTACTTTTGGTTTATAACAAAGTACTAAGTGGGTGAGATTTAATTACCTTTTTTTTTTTTTTTGATAAAAGTTACTTGATTTGATGTAAAAAAAAAAAAAATTCGAGTTCTCTGATCAATTTTCATATTCTACCAAAAGAAAACCAAACAAAGCAGACAAAAAAAAAAAAAACTGGCAATTTCATGTATTTGGGTTTGCTATACTTCACTAAGTTGTTCTTTCTCATTGTTTCTTTAAACACTAATTTTTCTATCTTATGTGAACTGATAGCTTAGTGTCGGGTTGAGAATGCTGAGTGCTTACCATAAAAAGTATAACAACTGGAGATGCTGAATTAAAGCTGAACTCAACTAAATTGCACGAAAAATACCTACTATCTAATACTTAGTAAAGTCTGATTTTGGGATTGAAAGTCTCTGTTTTACAACATAGTCGCTTGAGAAAACTGTGCTTACAAAGGCATGAAACAACAACTATGTAAATTACTTCCTTAAAATCAACTTGATCTAAGTTGTTATACAGATGGATCCTAATTCCAAGTTCCAACCAAATAAACTCTCTCTCTCAAAATCTTAAAAAGTCAAAATTAATTAAAAATTGTGAGTGATGTAAGCAAGTGCTAATTCTAGAATAGATAAAGTGGGGGACTGAAAGCACCAATTGTCCTCTTTAATGTAATGACCTGGAAAATATTATCGAGTATCGACAACCGACCAAATGAGAAGACCCCATTGGTAGATACTAATATAAATCAAACTTAGATGTCTTCTAAGGAAAGAGGTCTCAAAGGTTTTCTTCATTTCCACAATGATGAAGATTATAATATATAAACTAGTAATGCATCCAATTTCTAAGTGGGGAAGAAGAAAGCAACATCTTCTGGCTTTTTACCTCTGGTCTTTCCGTTCCACTGGCCAACTCTACCAAACACCCCACTTAAATCAAAACTAACACAAACCCCCCAAAATCATAACCTTTGTTAGTCATATTTAATACTCTTGAGTAAAAACTTAGGATAAATACATAATAATCCCTATTAATCATAAAATAATATAAAAACCTCTATTTTCAACAATCCTTTAAAACGAATTAATATTTGTGAGTGCGTTATCGATATTTTATTAACTAAAATACAAAATAATATAAAACATTTAAAAATTAAGAAAATTTATAGAAAAATAATAAAGATACATTTCATATACTAAATAATCTTTATAAATTTAAACTGTTTACTAAATAATTTCAGTACTGAAATTATTTAGTAATTGAAATTATAAAAATACTAATTGTATTTTAATTATTTGATGTGTTCTTGTTGGTCTGCTCTCAATGACTGAAGAGCAACCCCTAGTTATATAGTAAGAAAATCAATGATCAAATGATTTCATCTGTTAACTCAGTCACATCTGATAAGTAGGACGCTGGTGAATTCATCAATTTGTTAATCGATAATAAATTAAAAAAAATTAATTTAAAAACACTTTAAGATTTATTTTAAAGTATAAGTTAGCAACATTTATTTGTAATTATTTTATTTATTTAATGAAAAACTAACCACTAATTTGATAACTAGCTTTTGTATCAAGTGTTGGCACTAACCGTTATAAAACGGAGTATTTAGTTACTTAATTTATTAAAATTATTTAGTAAATTATTTAAATTTATAAATATTATTTAGTAAATAAAATATATTTTATTTATTAAATAATTTTAGTAAATTAAGCAAGTAAATTTTAATAAATAATTTTAGTAAGTAAAATTATTTTGTAATTATTTAGTAAATTTTTTAAATTTACTAAAATTATTTAGTGAATGAAATATATCTTTATTATAATCATGATGTTAATTAATTAATATTCTCATGATGTTAATTAATTTCAAATGATTATAAAAAATAGAATTTTTATGTTATTTTATAATCAAGGGGTGAGTTTGTTATTTGTAGATATATCATAGGAGTGTTTATGATATATATCCTAAGTTTTTAATGTAATATCATTAAATATAATTAACGAAAGTTTAAATGTTTGGAGATCAATATTAGTTTTATATTCATTGAGATGTTTGACTTCTTTTTTTAATTTTTTGAGGGGTCAAACTCCGTTGCTTTTAAAAATATTATTCCAATTAACTCGAAAACCTTCGAACTAAAGCTAGCAAAAGTCTTCCACTAGTATTTATTGCGCTGCAATTGCATTATTAGCTTCCCACTATTTGCCAAGTTTTGCTGACTAGGTAGCCGGATTTTTGCCAGTTGAGGTACCTGTTTGGTGTGACAAATATGTGACACCCAACCAAAATTTACCTTGATCAATCACTTAACCGACAAACTACGCTATTACTCAAGACTCCACATTAGATTTTAAGATTTAACGCACAAACCCAGATGCTAAATCTAAGGATGGAGGACAGGAATCATATTTCTGAGAACATGAGACTGTTGCCTACTTGCACCTGAATATAGGAGACCTGCATGAATTGTACATGAGTAACGAAGTTATAAGCCTCGTGTCATTTAGCATAAAACATGCCATGCCTCGGATGTTGAGATGCTAGTGGAAAGAGAGAGATTGTATGTGCGCATTGTCTTTTCAGTCGAAAAATGAACTTTTTGTTTGCCCAAAATCCATCCTTCATGGAAGTTGGAAGAAACTTTGTCGCTTCGTGTAAGAATAATATAGGGTTGCAACTTGCAAGCCTTCTCTTATTTTTTGTGTTAAATTTGTTCACTTTGTATGTTTTCCATCCATGGCATTATCTGTTTATCTTATTATCTCCATGTTAGCATGCTTAGAGGTCTTCAAAAATTTTGGCCTGAAAATTGAGCTCTTCCCGGTACACAGAATTTGATTAACTTTCAGAAAGCAACACCTTATGTCAGAAGCTAAAATCACATTCACATATGAAATGAATATTGCATGAAAGGAACTGTGGGACATCCTTATCTTTCATGATCGTTCGCCGCAAACACCTTAGTCAGTGTTTGATTTGATTGGATGCCATTAACATGACCTATCATTGTTTTGAGGCAAACACATTGGCATCAGGAGAACGTAACAGGTATGCTAAAACAAGTATTCAGAATCTATACAGGATTTTTAGTTTGTGAATAGCATCAGCTTGCATGATTTTTGAAATATTGAACCACAACTCATGTACCATTTAATTTGCAAGTATGACTGGTGAAGCTATTGAGAAGGGCTTATTGCTTAGCAGTCATGGTGGACAATGCTTTGTAAGTAAGCGCTCTGGAACCGAGAAAAGAAGTCTAGATTGCTATAGAGAGGCTGACAAGAATATGTCCTTTGCCACACTCTCTCCAAGCCCTAACCATCAAATTTGCTTTCTAAATCTACTTTTGCTTTGCTTTTGATTTAGAATGAATGGCCAACCATTTGGAAAAGGGGACGCTTGCAAACCAAGAAAAGGGTCTCTTTATTTCATCAAGGCTCGGTTGCTCTCTAATGAAAACCTTAAAGCGAGGTTTGTCTCTAGTATTAATTACATCCACAGTTCCACTTTTGTATTTGTTTGAGTTTATTTGTCAATTTTTCTTTACAATCCAAGCAAGAGATAGGAATCTAATGCATGGTTTACACAAACATGTCAACAGGAAGGCGCAGAATGACAACTTTTGACCATGCAGTGATGCATGATGCAGACCTGTCGTGAAGCTACTGGTTGCCTCATTGTGCCATTGTTGATTACAAATATTAGAAGCCGACGACAAACTTTATGGACGGTAGCAAATACATCATTGTCGAGGCCTAACTTTCCAAATGTTGTTCTTACATTTCGTTGGAATCTCAACTGGCAATCACTCAATTTTTATTGTTATCTATAATAATAGCATATCATTATCCCTATTCTTTAAGAGGAAATAGATATAGATATCTCCATCGTTTTATACGACTAGTGATAACGGGTTTATTTATGATCATTAATACGGAAGTCAAAGTTGACAAAATCTTATATTAACGACCACTAGGCTACTTGAAAAAACAAATCATGTCAAAGTTCCTTTGACAAAAATAAACAAGACAAAGAGAATAAACTTCATCGGACATTCGTAGCTCAGGTACCACGTCATCGAACATTTCAGATTATATTTGTATTCCATGTGCAAAACCTCATCTATATTGGCTAAACTACAAAACAAAGTTACTCCCAATAAGAGTTTATTTTGGGAAAACGAGTTACGCGATCTTTCAAGATCATCCAATCTTGTCTTGATGTTTTGTGCTTGAGTTAATATTTTAATCAAAATTTCCTACAAACCAGAGTGCTGGAATACTGTTTCTTTTGAAACAGACTATATGATACACTTAACATCCTCGAGGAGGGGAAAAAAATGGTACAACACCGATACAAAGTCACGTCAACCGTCCCTCACGCATTTACTGAAGAGGAATGCCCATGAAGATAATAGTTATGGTGTCACGATACATGAATATTTTGAATTTCAACTCGTAGTGTTTGAATCTTTTTCTGAACATTTGATAGTTCATCTTGAATCTCTAAAAGTTTGTCCAGTCTAAGTTGGGCTGCATCTTGATAAGGCTTGCCAATGTTTTTCACAAAATTTTCCAGGTACCCAACATTTTCGAAGAGATCCTTCTGCATGGCCCCTTCAATTTCATGCGCAAAGCCATCTGCAATTCTGTTCACTTTTTCGATCATTCCTCGTTTACGGCCCGGAAAATTTGCGACTGCTATGTACCTTTCACCAAAACAAAGATTTTGTCAGATACAAATAAACAATCTAATGAAGAAAACCATATATGAAAACTGATACAAGCTTTGGCAACAGAATATGAGCCACAAAAAAGTGCAGACTAGTAAATTAGGAAATGTCACAATACCCTCCAGCAGAGCAAAGGCCCAGAGCAAGAAGATCTTCTAAAGTGGTAGGAAGCACAGACGTTAAAAGTGAAGCAGATAAACCAGCTGCTCCAAGTCCACTAAAAGTCCCCAAGAACTGAATTACAAAGAGAATATCTTCTTCAGATTGATTGCAATAGAATAAAACAAATTTCTTGAAATAGGGTAAACAATGAAAGTCGCAGTACAAAACGGCAAAATAGAACAAATACTGATAGTTCAGCCAGTAGTTCTTTGAGGACCATGTGTAGTCAATCCATTTCAAAGTTGCTATCTAACACAATCTATTTAGTTTACTCCAAGGATTTATATTTCTGAACTTGCAGATAAGCCATACGACCATGCACAGGCATTCAAGCCTATTAGTATCAATAACACCACAGAAAACTGAATAGCATTTTATGTTGTAAATGCGAAATGTGACACACACGGATTCAAGATAAGACACACTCTAATAAGGAAAGACCGAGAATTCCATATATAAGGTGGGGAAGTAGCACAAGCATATTTTTCTTGACAGCTTCACACCACCCTCCAATAAGAAAAGATATATCTTTACACAACAACGCATTTCAATCCATTTCTTAATTATCCATCTTACTAGCCCACAGGTTATTGGTTTCTTCAAAAAAAAAAAAATCAACTTAAATAGGTATAGTGCTTGTTACTTTAGTATAGCAATGAAAAATTTTATGTTTAAACAAATCTGAACAGAAGGCCTGCATAAGCATTTTGTTTACATTTGAGAATGTATCTGTCGAAGGAATTCCTAGAAGGTGGTGCTGATTAAATGGTGATGCCATCTTCTTGTTCAATTAGTTAGTTCAATATGACTTTGAACTCACTCCTAACTGATTTCTTTCTTAATTAATTCAGATAATCTTTTCAGCATTTATCCTAAAGAATTTAAAACTCACCACTTCACGTATTTCTTGCTCAAACAGTTTGGAAGTAGCACTGGCACTGAAGTTCTCTATCATCCTTGAACTGTTTTTGTCAACTTTTGTCGCCAATTCGTATGTTTCAAGATGTACCTGAATTCCAGGATATACAAACGAAGGCCATCTATTTTCAAAAGATTCCTTACATCGTCTCACTTCACAAGCATTGTTTGATCGTAACCATGTCCCGTATTCTCCAAGCAATTTCTGTACGCCAAGATGATATTAACATCAAAAAGTCAATTCAAAGCCAGACCTAACTCCACAGAAATTTCAGCACCAAGATCCCAAGGAAAAAAATGTTAGCCTAAAACTTAAGCTTTAGAAGATCTTCAAAATGCAATCAATAAAAAGATGCAAGTTCATAATACATGCAGCCAACAAGTTAAGGTTACACCCTGCATGCTCTAACACCACAGTTTTCTATGGTGATAGAAAGAAAAATGAATCTTAAATGGGGAAAATTTTGTGTAGTTTTCATAAATTAAAATGAAACCAAAATGCACACGGTTTTCTCTGAGATCAATTTTTATCATAAACAAGTTCAAGACAACTCACTCGTGCATCTAAGACTGCAGGACCTATTATCTCGTGCTGAACCCGTGAGGCAGCTGGTATAGTGGCTGAGTTCCCTCCTTTAAATATATATGAGACAACAAGATCAATATTTGATAGTTGCAGAGTAGCTTCTATGAGCTCCACAATACGTGACTTTGTAGCATCAATCTGCCATTTCAAGCAAGGGCAATTAATAAACAAACACAAGGTAAGAAATACAGCTAATTTGCCTTCATGACAGAGAAAATTTTTATTTTGTAATTATACCAGTGATAAAATTTGTCTCCTCCATGTGATGCTCTCACTTTCCATCTTCATTGCATATTCTTTTATACTATCAACTATTTCATTTGCAGAGGCCAAATCCTGCTTGGCATTTTGGCAATCTTGTCTTACAAGAGTTTCAGACAAAGAAAGCAAGCGTTCTGCAATTCTAATTGGTGTTTCAAGTTTAAGTTTCATTCTTTCCATTCCAGCACTTGTTGATCCATCTAAAAGGCTGTACAAAAATTCTTCAAGTTCATCAAAGCTATTGACTCTCCGATCAAAACCAGTGACTGATGATTCTCCGTAATCTTTTCCTATAGCAGAAGAAGCTGAGAGTTTAGCTTCTAGGGCAGACCGCGCAGACACTGGATACACTGTTACATTTTCAGTATTCAGTAACTTTCGTGTATTCTCTTTAATGAATGATATAGCTTCCTCAAGCTGCACCGAATCATGAAACCACAGTTATAAACAATTAAATGTCGCTTCTGAAGCTCAAGTTGAAGGAACCGACCAAATTAGGAGTCTCACACTAACAAATATCAACAATCAATACAAACTAAAAGTGTAATAAACCTCCAAATTATTCTGATAGAGGTCTGATTTATTTAACACAAACACAACTTTCTTCTTCCACTGTTGAATATAACGTAGAAAATCAACCTGAAAAACAATGAAAGGATCAAAATTGAAATCAGCTAAATAAATAAACATCAAATGATGAGTTCTAGTCCCACCAACAAGTAATATTTGAAAATGATATCTAAATTCATAAAATGATAGTAATCGCACAGAATCTGTAAGATATGATATTCTTAACAGCTGGAAGCTTCTTCATATCTGTAAATTTTTTCGTGTATATATGGCAAATGTAAGTAATTTGGCATAATCTGCATAGGAATCGGGTTGATTGGAGGGATCTTCAACAGTTTTGAATCTCTTTTGACGGCCTTGGTTAACTTTTATGAACGTTTGGGCTTTCATCTAATAATTGCAAATGAGTCAACAGATCCACCAGTAGGAACCATCAAACTTCAATTCAATTGGATCTGATCCCATTATTGGGTGATCTTGTGGATCATGGAAAGGGAATTTAGTGGTGCATAAAATATTGGGTTGGGTTCAAGAACCCCTTATGTTTTATACAAGTTTTGACACAATCTTTGAACTGTTGAATCTAAGCATTTAGATGGCTGAGATTGAATCTTTTATGTCATTTCCAAAGGGCATTACTTGTGCTGACTAGATTTAATCTCAAACCTCCAAAGTTCTTGGCTCCAATGGTCCAAAAATCATGAGAGAAATTTTATAAAGAAAATGGTGACATAGATCCTCAGACAAAAGCCATAATCCATTGTCTTTGATGTGTACAAAAACTTTCAATAGTATGCTATGTCATAATGGCAAGTGAAACGAATCATACCTCACTTTCAGTCAATGGCCGATCAGCAGAAATAACAAAAAGAACTAAATCTGAACGAGGTACAAATTCCTCAGTAAGGCGTTGTTGTCTTTTCAGGATCACATTAGTCCCAGGTGTATCAACAATAGTCATCTGATTTCAGAGAGATCAAAATAAATCAATTTCATCATGTAAGAAGTTATTAGGCATATAGACTATTTCTAGCAAGCTACTACACTTAAAATAACAGACAATGAACTTCAAAGGTAAAAATGTCATGACTTCTTCCATTTCACTAAATTTTGTTATACGCCTCAACTTTTTTATGCTTTCCCCATAAATGTTCACTGTATCAAGGATCAAGTTAAAAAGACCATTTTTTTTTTTTAATTTCAAATACCCTGAGTCACTTTCGTTGAGGTGTCTTCTGCAGCACAAGTATTATCCCATGATACACTCATTGTAATTTCATTTAGAGCTATCTTTACAGATATTAAACCACCCTATGGTGTGGGATATTTACCCAGTTAATTAAATAACTTGAAAAGAAAAGAAAAAACAAAGTCTAATACTGTTTTCAATGAGATCAAGTTACAGTAATTTTCAGTATGAAGCAAATCATGATACTCTTTGACATACATCCGAAAATAGATGTATCCTAAATTCTAGAGATGCTTATTAAAAGGTTAAAAGACATGGTATATATAACAATGTAACTTTTTTCATGCAACAAAGAAGCACATGGGTGAAAAAGGATAAACTTTATGGAAAAGTTAATTAACTAATTATTACATAAAGCAGAAAACCAATAACAAATGTTGTGCTTGTGCAATAAGAAGAATGTTTTTTTGTCTCTTATGACCATTATAGGACACACTGCAATAGGATATAAACTAAACTAACCACACATGCCTAGAAATGAGACAGGAACATCTGAGAACAGAATTCAGAAGCACAATAAAGAAAAATCAACATGACTCACTTCCTTAAGAAGTGGAGAAGGAATGTAGCAGAAATATTGACCATCTGGATGCCTTTCACAACGCTGTTGCTCTTCGGAATCCAGGTCAGAATAGCGTAAGAAAGTGATCTCATTAGTCGTAGGAATAACCCCCTCTTTGAGGTATCTTTCTCCGAGAAGTGCATTAATAACCGATGATTTACCGGAGTTAAATTCACCCTGGAAGCATATAGAAAGATAAAGAAGTCATACAGGAACATAATAGAATAAGCAGTTCCTAAAAAGAACGTGGCAAGAATAACCAAAAGAAGAACATAATTCTCGATCTCGCTAAGAAAACAATTATCTATTAATTAATAAGAATAGATTTGGTCTTAAGAAGATAAGGATGAGTTTGTTCTTTTAAACTTCTTAAGAAATGAAGTGTAAAAATCAAAAACAAATCTGAAGCAATAACTACAGATGTTGATTTTGATGTCACCTTCAACCATATGAAACTCCACTAACATTCAACCTTGATTGGAAAATTCGATATAAGTTTCCACGAAGCATAAGCATAGTAAAAGTATATCTGAGATGACTTTTTCCAATAAGATGGAAGTAAAACACTTCACTAGAAAAAAATCTAAATTCTACTATAGACAAGACTTCTAACAAGTTTTATTTAATGAATAAAGAAAAAATGGAGTAAAACACTTGTGAACATTGGAAAAGATGTGAGGACCTATCATTTGATGAAACATATTCTCCTAAGCAAACTAAAGGGGCAGAATAATTTTGAGAGTGACCTCTTAGTTATCAAGATAAGGTTCTGTTTAGTAAAACTGCTTATGATATCTCTATAAGATGTTGAATGAATGTGCACCCATGTTCTAATCCATGGCTTACATATAACGAAACAAATTTATCACAAGATGTATACATATAGATACTGGAGGTGCACTTTCACAAATTTTCACCAATAGTTTCTTAATAAAGCATGCTTAAAGAATAAGAAGGCCATTTAGTTCCAGATTCTTTGAGATAAACAGAAAAAGGTTTATTTGAAATTCAGAGCTAATACCAATGTATATTCCTGGAACCAGAGTTTGTTGAAGTTCAGCACACAATTACCACTATAGCCAGAAAAAAGGGCTCATCAAGTTGAGAAACTGCATCAGTGAGAAGCGAAATCTCCTCCATCTGTCATTTGAACACCAAATTCATAGATTCGGGATCAAGTAATTAATCAAGGAAATTAATGAAGTGATGGATCATCTGAAACAAGTAACTGCAACTACCAAATGTTTAATTAAATGATCACCAGTGGAGCAGCTTTCTGGATAACATTTATTGCTTCAAGCAGGACAGATCTCTCTGCTTCTATGAGCTCTCTTTCTCTATCCTCCAAGTTAACAAAGCCAGCAAAACTATTTCTTCCCTGAAAAGTATTACTTGCATCAAAGGTTTTAAGCTTATTGAAGCTTTCAACCTCATCCTGTGGTCCTCTATTCATTGCATATACAGCATCAAACAATTGGCTTACAACATCGTCGCTAAATAACCTCAACTCTTGCAATGAAATAACCAATCCACTTGCACCTAATTTGAGAAATTTGGACATCTCCACAGTCGATGTGGAAGCATTTGGGATAAAAATGGGTATCTTCACATTCACAAATAAAGAGTTGTCAACCACGTCAACATTTTTCCCCTCTTCACTACCACAAACAAGAAAATCAGCACCGTCAGAACTAGACGCATCTAAGGCAGCATCCATAGTTTGCACACTCCTTCCAACTAAAGGTAGAACTACTGATTCAGTCTTTGAATCCAGCATTGTTTTTCTCGCCACAATTGCCGGTAGACCTGCAAGTAAATCCAATCCATATCATCCACTCTCTCATAAACATCTCAATTCGTATATTCTAATTTCCAAAATTAAATACAATTATTCGATAACTATCAGATTTTAATCATACAATCACAATATTTGTCTGTCTACGGCTACAATCAAACGATTTCAATCAGCAACGTAATTGATATTGATAATAATAATAGTGGCAGTCACGTATTATTATAATTTAGGACCTTGATCAGATAGCAGAACTCCACTCGCATTGACAGCAGCTGCAATATCCACGCGCTCGGCGACCAAAAAATAGGCGCGGTCCTTCACTAGAGACTTCAACAAACAAGCAGCTTCGTAGACGCTCTTGCCACTGGCTTCACCACCGTTAAGCACGACAATACCAACGAACTTGGCCACTGCCTGATCGATCAAATCCAACACATTACCTCCAGAAAAGACCTCATCGGGTTCCAGCTGAAGCACGACATTCGGCACCTTGATTTCCGGCCGCTTGTAACCGCCAGGGTACAATGTTCTGGGGCGTGGCTGTTTCTCCGAAAGTAGAGGGGAAGAGTCGTCGGAAGAGTAAAAGGAGTTGCTGTTGGAGATAGATTTAACGGTAAAATGGGAAGGGTGCGGAGGGGACTTGAAGGTAGGGATAGGGAAGGATGGAGTGGGGAGGAAGAGAGGAGGTGGTGATGGTGAAAGTGATGGTGTTGGAGCTTGGAGGGAAAAGAGGGGTTTCATAGCGGTTGGCCAGGAGAAATGGGCTCCTCTCAGTGTTTCCTTTCTCGTTTGTAACTGTATAGCAACAAAATAATAGATGGCACCACTCTGAGAAGAAAGATTTGCTTGTTATCCTCTTATCCGTTTAGACAGAAGGCTGACAACAGCCGCGCCACTCACCCAAAAAATCATATTAAGGAGGGGGTAATTCTGGCCCCCCGGATAAATTTTCAGGAAATTTAGATCCATATTTATATTAAACAAGTATTTACCTCCCAAAAGCTAACGGACGTTAAAAACATATTTACTTTAATTGATGAAATACTACTATTACTTTTTTTTTCTAATTATATTTTTTTTCTCCTTCTTCTTCTTTGGCCAGTTTGACCCCTTCTTCACTTTTGCTTTACTCTTCTTCTTCTGCCTCCATCGTTGAAAAACCATGCTGCCCTATCAGCTCTAGCCTGCTCCCTAGAACACAGGCCCTCCCCTCCATCTCCTCCTCACCTCCACTCTCATAAACTCCAACTCAGAGATTTTTTGGACAGTTAGCAGAGACTTCTCCAGCAACGCTCCCTTTACATTCTCCGATGAAGTACAAGTAAGGAAACACTCTGACAGGGTTCAAAATCGAGAGTAAGCATCTGAGTAAGAGCAAATCGACTTCGACAACAGTTACAATATCATCGCCGGCTAGAAGAGATGATTCTCTGCTGCTGTAGCATGATGGGATCCAAAGCGCCATTCTTCATTGCAAAAAATCTTTCCAGTCATCTAGAGGTACAAATTCTTACTATTTAGTATCTAAAGATAATTTAATTACATTAATATATTAAATTTTTTAATATTTTTCTTTTGTTTATCAAATTCATCTTCGCTCTTAAGATCTACAAGCAGTTCATCGCAGGAGACTTTGAGTTATTTATCATCAAAAGGTACAAATCACTGCAATATTATCAGATTATTGGATATCAGTTTTAATTCTTTTTAATATTATTATGTCGCTGATATCATTTTTATCTTCAATTTGTTTTTTGAATCCTCTCTGTTTCCACGTTTAGCGGTGACTCATCATGTAAGGGATCCATAGCTGTCAAAAAATCCAATGAAGAAGGAATTAAATTGTTGGATGGTAAAGATGTTGGCGAAGAAGTTTCTGGTTTATTTATTTACTTATTAATTTATTGTTTGTATAAAATGGATTGGAGATGGTGAAGATGTTGGCGAAGAATGGGTTTCTAGTTTTTTTTTTTTT